>JAPYYT010000413.1:0-97759 GCA_030522565.1 Ceratosolen corneri
CGAAAGACATACGATGATACCGGGGGGCTATTAAGCGGGGGTCGTATCGTTATAAATTCAGACGAAAACAATAATGTACATTGCAAGAGTTACATTGGCGTAAAAAATAAGGCAATCATGAAATACGAGATATTTAAACATAATAATCACAAATACTATACATTATATAATAAACAGAGATTGTAGAAAAAATAACATACAAAATAAAGATGGTATTATATAGTGACGACTCGGGATTCTATCAAAATCCCGAACAGTTAGTTATTTAGAATTTTTCAATTTTCTTGGTATGAAATTATTCTATTTGATAGTTAAATATTTTTATTTGAATTGGTCGTATAATTTATATATTATAATTATAATTTAATTAAATTATTGTGTTATTTTTAAATATTCAATTTTTCAATATTAATAATACTAACAATAACTAAGTAGATGAAAATTCGTTTTCTACACATAACTAATTTTGACATTAACAATATTTCTCAGTTTTAAGAGGTACGAGAACCGGATAGAAACTAGAAAATTAGTTGTTTGAGAACCGAATAGAAGAAAGAGAATCCCCAAATAATATTGTTTCTTTACTTTTGCTTTGAATATTTTTTATATTTATGATTGTCAAATGTCCTCGAAGAGCCAACGAATTTTGAAATAATATTTCATATATATATTTTCAAGTTCACAGTGATTTGAAACAGTCGAGTTATCCTTGCATTGTACTCAAAAGGTCTTTGATGGTCCGTATGGCTATTATGTGTTCTGCAAGGTGCGTGTCATAAACGTAATGGACAAAACCGTCCAGGAATTAACGCGCAGTTGCCAAATATCGTACGAGTTGTTTATCACAACATAGATGCATATTTTGAATAGTGCAAACATCAAGCGACGTCACAGGCCGAAACGTCGGGACAACGTTCACGCACCGATCTGGCGCTCCGACGTGCGGCCGACCGCCGCTTCGATGCCTCCACCGCCTAAAATGGCGTCGACACAACCGGTCAAAGGGCACCAATGAAAACTGAATAATTAGTTCTTAAAAAATCATCGAAATTTCCCACATTCATAGATATGCGAGAAAAGTCCTCCCCCGCAAAAAACGGGGCGAAGAGTTGAAGTACAACGGTTTCGGCACGCCGCTTCAAATCTGCTTTGTGTCTTCAGAATCACAGTAACGATTCTTTGACCCGTAATCTCTTAATTTAAAGTTGTGAATGGTGAATAGTTTCTCCGCAATGAGTGCAAGTAAAGCATCAAGGTTCAAGGAACGTACTGATAGGGATGCAAGGAGCTCTGGATTGTGCTACATACTCGACGCGATTGACCAAGAAGAGGCAGCCGCCAATATTCAATCGCCAGTACGCTAACAAGCGCAACCAAGCACGAGTGGATTACTTCAGAAAACTCGCACGCAGACCCGCAGGTAAAGCCTGTTGATCCAAACAAACACAACAAGTCCATGCTTGGTGAGATTGAATTTACACCTAAGTATTGCTGTAGTGTGGACTACAACGACATACAATTCATAAACCATAACGTCACTCCAAGCGTCGTAAGATTCAATTTACGCCTGAATATTGTGAAATAAACAACTTTTAATTAAACGCACGGAACTCAACCTATTTGTAAATTCACGTCAAGCTGTCGCGGTGTTCAATTCATGTCTGAATGTTAAGATAGTTTAAGATCTGTAATTCTAAATTAAAACGGCATTATAATTATACCACAACCTTTAAAGACAGCATTATATTTCAATACGTTAAAATAAACACCGTTTTACAGCATAACTTCTCGTACACTCTCCCTCACACCACCTGGGAGAGCTTTTTCTCAGGTTATTTCCTGAATAATATCGAATATTTACTTCTCTCGTTTATGACCTCTTTTTACGTCCGTGTTTACTCGGACTGCGCCTCGAAATATCGGCATGGTCAAATAACCACACGTGTCTTAAAATACGAGGCTAGTAAAAACAACGGACGAGACCTTCTATGCATAATCGTAAAGTTGCCAAACTTTGTGACACTTTTTTAACCAGCCGACACAAATTGGAAATCATGAAAAACCCAGCCATGCTGCAAGACGTCGGCACAACCACGTAAGCCGCGGCCCGACGTCCTGAAATACTGCAGTCACTTCATCGCCGGGACTTCGCCCTCCTCCTTTAAAAAAGCATTAAGACTGTTTGGCTAGAGCTCCAATGACAACAGAAAATTTATTTTCGTACAATCAACAAAACTTTCCTCTCTGAACAGAATTTCGAACGTCAGTACATAATACTATTTGCTTGAAAATTGCTTTGTATATTTCTTATATTTATGATTGTCAGATGTCTCCAAAGAGCCGACGAATATACCGATAATGTTTCACGTATATTTTTTCATTGCCAGTAATTTGAAACAGTCGGGTTTTTTCCTCATTGGACTCGAAACTTCGACGGTGGACAATATGTTTGGGATTTTAAACCCGTATTTAGAATTCCCCTTATTGTGTGTGAGGAGAAGCAGATAGAGGAAAGAAGGGGATAGAAGTAGGTTCCAAGAAAAGAGCCTTCGCACTATATTTAATGTTTCAACTGTTATTTATTTATTAAAGTTGTTTAATATACCAGGTATTGATATTGTAATAATGAAAAGCAAAAGGAGTTGTAAATTGGGAATTGAAGTTTGTAATTAATAAGAATTATAGATAATTATTTAATGTTTATTAATTATAGAAATTTATTTATTTACTGATTTAAATGAGCGTAATATGCAATACAAGTAATGTTCTCTCATACTGTAAGAAAATTATAGTGTAAATTGCAGCCTTGCCTTTTTTAATATTATACACTTATAAAGCAATAAACTACAAAAATGAGATTAGCAATTTAAGATTTGAGGTGTCAGAAGTAACTGTGTATTGTCCATGCGTTCATATTTATGTAGCCTGTAACTTCTTCGTTGTTCCTTAGAAGGGGTGTAGTCAGGTAGAAATTTTCCAATGTTCTATTGATTTTGTTTAGCAGGTTTATGTACAGAATATTTAGATTATGAAGGTAAGAATTAGAAGTAAGGTGAGGTAAAGTACATAGTTCGAAAACTGTTTACAATGACATTCAAGCGAATTACTATTTATCGGTCATAATACACACACACTAGATAAACACTTTCAATCATGGAAATATTAAAGGAGAGAGTTCCGAAATCAAACGAAATCTCGGAAAACGAGCCTAGGAAAATCAATGGATAATATTTTCTAGGAACCCACGCATAGTTTCCAAACTTTGTACTATTTGTTTTTATACATTTTATTATATATATAAAATATATATATATATTAAATTTTAAAATAAATTAGAATAGAATAGAAATTAAATTAGAAAATAAATCAATCGTCGCGCCTTCGCCGTGTAATTTGACCATCGGTGTTTACGAATACGAAATCGGTGTGTACGGTACAAATGTAGAGAATAACAAAAGAGTGCTATTGATTGAAGATTAGACGTTTATTGCTAGAAAGACCGAGAACAATATTCATAATGTTAAGTATCTAATCCAGGCACAATAAGAGTCGTGGGACCGTCGCGTTCAGCCAATTCGCGACTCAAGGGTGAAGCAGAAGTAAAGAAAAATGAACATACGGTTGCAATTGTCGTTGCAAATGGCCCGTGTTAGACAAAGTAAGACGACTTTTCAGTTTCCCCCGCTCTGCCTACGCAGTGGACCCGACCGTAGTGTGACTACATGCGAGAAAAGGCCCGCCCAACGGTCAAAAATAATAAGAACAGAAAACTCAGTGCACCAATGACATTTAGTGCCGATCGCGGGACCAATAGGAAAAATCGGAAAAATTAGTTCCGACAGGGTGGCGAAAAGTCGCAATGCAAACTGTGAATGCAGGGTGACGCTTTCCGTGGCGTCAGTGTCGTTTTGGGTATCTTCGATTAACGTACAATTTTCAATTAATAGTAGTAACGGCAAGGTAACGAAGATTGATAATAAACGCCGCCGTCGATGGTTACGAAGTTGACGCACTCCCTACGGCTGAAATGAAACAAGTTTGTCAACGCTGGGTTGATAATACCAGCTATTCAGCATCAACGTAGGTAAATGGAACGCTTTCTTAGTAAGAAACAAACAGGGAAGCTATCCTCTTCCGCGCATCTGCGCCAGGTCAAACGCAACGCAGGGTCAACGTACAATTGAACCGTGCACCATTATAGAGGTTTGTTAAATCTATTTCAAATTGAAAAAGACTAGTCGCACGGCAGATTCTTAAATAACATTAATTCTCCGTTCACGCGTCGAAATCATTATCGTTAACCATTCACGGATCAATCGCGAGTGTTAACTATTATACACACGCGCGCGCGCGTACACCAAGTACAAATAACTATAACAATCGTTGTAAAAAATAATAGAGAGTTTATAATTAAATAATAGCATCCAGATAATAGCACAAATAACTATAATAATCGTTGTATAAAATAATAGAGAATTTATTATTAAATAATAGCATCCAGCATACACACGTGTTTAACGATTTAATCAATCCTGCAGCCAACATTAATCCTATTATATCCCCACTCCTTAACATCAGGGAGCGTATACAGTCACGCAGGTGAAACCCCTATCAATAGGCCGTCGGAACAGGTAAAACTGAGCCTACGAAAGCTAGGTAGTGGGTACCTCAGACAGAATCACTCAAATCACTTTAGCATCACTCGACAACAATGTCGAGTTACTATACAAGTTCATGTCATTGGAGAAGATCCTAAAAAGGTACTCTCTGTAAATCAAATAGCAGCTGACTTCGAGGAAGTTGAGCAGCTACACAATGAATCCAATGACAACAATAAAAAGCTAGAACAAAATTGGAGTAAATTGCTGACGGAACACATGCAATAACGCTGAAAAGGTTGATCTTGAATATGAAATTGGATGAATTTGAAAGCGATCAATGTTGCTCTTGATAAGGTTGTATCAAATGCAGAGAAAACAGATTCTAAATCATCAGAAAGAAGAAGTTCATCTAGGGAAGATCGCTGAAGGATACCAAAAATAAAAATCAATAAATTCAAGAGAGACTTCTTAGAGTGGACTGCATTCAGAGACTATTTTACCAGCGTCGACTTACAAAAAAAGGACTTAATGATATGGAGAAATTACATAATCTCAGGAACTGCTTAGATGGAGAGCCTTATGATTTGATTGAAAAATTATATGTTGAAGATGATTCGTTATTAGTGTGCTGTGAAACTTTTATAAAATATTATAATAATAAAAAGGTACAAACACAGTTTCAGATCTAATAACTTCAAGCCCACTAAAAGCGATAGAGTCAAATGATGAGAATATGAACAAAAGACTGCGTTATGAAGAAAAAAACATAGCGTGACCGAGTTATGTGTGGTGCATCATATAACTCAGTTGTTTGACCAACGTCTGAGTAGAATGGGATAGAGCTGTAATATGTAATAAAAATAATACTCAATATGTGAATAATTAGATGAATTTCTTCAAGGTAACATGCTAAGCCTGACGAGTTCAGAAGTATCAAAGAAGACCAACCCTTCTAAGGAAGTGAGGCAAAAATGGCCTCTACTCACATTGCAAATCCTAAACATTCAAATAATTTAAAAACACATGAAAAAGAAAAACAAACCTTAGTTTGCAATTGCAGCAACGAAGTACACCTGATAAATTGTAGCGATCAATTTAAGGAGCTGTCTCTAGATAAAAGGAAGAAATTAGTTTATAGAAAAAAATTATGTTTTATATGTCTAAAATTATATGGAGGTAACTGTTATAGTAAAAAAGCATGTGAAATTTGTAAAAAAACAACATCACACACTATTACACGCAAGAAAAAACTTAGTATAACAAGGGTGCACTTGTCAAAAATGAATTTACTTATATTGCTACTGCTGTTTTAGCTACAGCAAGGACAGAAATTAAAGATCATGATCGTGTTTTTCGTGTTTAATTCTCCCCTCCTTTCACTGAGGTGAGAAGTTTTTAAACACACACCAAATTATTTTCAAAACAGATGGATAAAAGAGCTGAGCTCTCATTCATTTCAAGGAATTTGGTACATAAACTCAAAATGAATTATAAAAACTCTTCTCTCTCTAACTATGGAATAGCTGTAGCCGAATTTAGATTTTGGGGGGTCTAACGATTCGCCATTTTGGAAAGGCCCGCGTGGTGCCTCCAGCGCTGATTTCAAACGGCTCGCGTCGCGCCTCCAGCGCCGATCCTGCTGACGAGCTTGTATCAGCCCGCGTGGCTTTTGGCAGCACCGACTTGGAACGGCCCTGGTCGCGCCTCCAGCGCCGTCTCCTTCCTTCCTTCTCAGGAAGGCACATCGTGGAAGTTCAATCCACCCGTAGCGCCTCACATGGGAGGCAAATGGCAAGCCGTGATGAAATCGGTGAATCACCATCTAAGACGCACGTTGAAGGATGCATTGCTGACATTTGAGGAATTTACAACCCTTCTGCTTCAAATTGAAGCAATGCTGAATTTACGTCCCTTGGAGCCATTAAGTGACGATCCAGACGACATCTCTGCATTAAGACCAGGTCACTTTCTGACTGGGGGTCCACTCAACGCCATCCCAGAGCCCTCACTACTCGATCTATCATCTACAAGGCTCTCCCGCTGGCAGTTCATCCAACAACGAGTACAACGCTTCTGGAATCACTGGACGAAACATTATTTACAGTCACAGCAATCGATCTCAAAGTGGCAGCATGATAATAACGACATCCAAATTGGTACCATGGTTTTGATCACAAACGAGCATTCCCCACCCTGCAAATGGCCTCTTGCACGCATCATCGCCTTAAGGCCAGGAAAGGATGACCGCTCCCGAGTATTCACTCTCAAGACAGCTTCAACCATCCTCGAGAGACCTATCACCAAGGTATTGGTCTTACCCGTTCCAGTAATAAGAGAATCATCAGCACCACCTTGCTGATGGCCGGAGGAATGTTCGCGATTCCGACAGAATCTCGAGTCGTCACTAGATAAGACCTATTTACTTTTGAATGTGACCCTTACTAGAATATTCGGTTAACATCTTACGAATATCTTATATTTCATGTTTGTCACACTTTATATACAAACCCAAGGTTTCCAGTAAAAGCGGGGCACGCTTTTAAACTGCAACTATCTTGCTTGGCAAGATAACCCCCTGCCTCCGTCGTCTCAGTCTTTGCCTAACCTTGCTATACCTACCTCTTGCCTAAATGAGAGGACCTTCTTTTTTCTTCGATCTCAACAACGTAGGGAAATTCGTAAGACCCCCACCATGAATCCTCAGCGGACTAGCTAGCCCTTCGGCTATAAAATAAGATCGTTTTCGGCTACCACTCGGAAAGGTCTTCAGTGCAACCCGTGGTCTTATATACGTGCAGTTCCTTAGCCAGTGTCTGGGTTCGTACAACGAGAAGCTTCGCCCAGACGGTGAGCATCTACTTAGCCCGCGATTGACTCCTTCCCACACTGGACGGAGCTCCCAGGTGGAGCGCAGAAGAGAACAGCGTAAAAAGAGGCAAGTAGCAACACGATGCGCGTCCTTGCGAGCCACATGTATGATTGAGCCCAGCATCGCGTATCACGGAACGTATTTCCTACAAACTTAATAATCACGCGACGGCTCAGCAACGCGCGAATACATGTGGCACAGAGCCCGGCGGCCAAAACCCCATATAAGACCACGCGGCGCATCGTCTACGCGTAATTCATCATTATTGCTAGAACAGCGCTGGCATTATATTTCGGACAATATATAAATAATTGAACTCACGCACTAGTAATTATAATAAATATAATATAATATAATAAATAATATAATATAATATAATAAATAATATAGTATAATATAATAAATAATATAATATAATACAATAAATAATATAATATAATATAATAAATAATATAATATAATATAATAAATAATATAATATAATATAATAAATAATATAATATAATATAATAAATACATTAATATATAAATAAATAAATAAATACATAATATAATATAATTTTTTGACACTGCTATCTCAACTCTTCCACTATCTGCTTCTCCCTCACACCACCACTGGGAGAATTCACACTCGGGTTCATGCCCGAATATTACGAAACATCTGCAAAGTGGATGGTTTATCATTGGCGAAATGGCACACAACAGATTTAGATATTATAAAAAGATTGAATGAGAGAGATCCAGATGGTTGACATATTTTATTTGACAATTGCGAAATGGTTATCTAAAAAGGTTTATGTTCACTCCTAAACCTCCAGAAAACGATTTTTAAAAAGTTACAAAATGAAAAATATTGTCTGAAATTGTCGGTATATTTTATCTATTAGGTTTTGTATCCCCTGTAGTGATCAAGTGTTGTTATCAAGAGGTGTTATTGCAGCAGCTATGGAGAGAAAATTACCAGTGGGATAAATCCTTATCACCTGAGCATATTGACACTTGGTCCAGCATCAGAAAGGATTTGAATGGAATAACAAAAATTTCAATTCCACACTAGATAAATATATAGAATAATTCAGTGGTGGAATTGCATGGATTCTTCGAAGAAAGCTATGGTCACTGTTGTATATATAGTCGTCACACAAGGACAGGAATGCAAGGTTTCAATATGTTCTAAGATCAAGGTAGCATTATTAAAGAAAGTAACGATACCAAGGAAGGAGTTGATGGCAGTTGTACTGCTGTAAAAATTGATGCAATATGTGAAAAATACATTGAAAATTAAAATAAGTGCAACTTACATGTGGACGGACTCAACGGCGACTTTGTCATGGATAAGGTTTGTAGCATTCCGGTGGAATGAATTTATAGAAAACGGGGGCACTGAAATTCAGAAACTCAGTCCTGATGTGGAATGGAGATATGTCCCTGGTTCAGTAAACCCAGCTGACTATGCAACATGAGGCATTTCAGCTATGAAATTGAGAGATTATGAATTATGGTGGAATTTCACACCTTGGGTTCACGATAAAAAACGTTAGCCAGCACAACCAATCGAGACAGATGATTGCATGCTAGAAGCACGCATGGAAGCATTTCTTATGACAACTGTGTCAAAACGAGAATGTTAATGGCATATGATAAAAACGGTTTCTGATATTTTTAAATTGTTGAGAATTACTATAATTTGTATTGATTTCATTAAAAAATGGATAGGAAAAGGAGAGTCAACCAACCACGTAACACGACAGAAAATGGAGATCCTTGATATCCACCTCTCCTTTCGTTATCTGCCTCTCCTCCACTACATCTGGGGGAGAGTTCACGCTCGGGTTAATTCCCGAACAGCTACATAATAGATAAGTAACAGAAAAGCCTTACTGAACCTTTTTAGGTGTTCTAGAATAATCCAAAATCATTGTCCCAAATATTGTTTATATATATATATATATTTTTTTTTTTTAATTAACGTTAATAATTTTTGTTCCTATTCCATTTTTAAAACATATTGGTAAGAAGATATATTACCTAATATATTGCAAATATTAATTAGTTTATGAAGTTAAATTTAGTTCAATTTTAATAGTTGTAAAAAAAATTGTTACGATGAATTATTAAATTGTTAAATAAATTCAATTTTTTAATTATAAATTAATTATTTGTAGAGATGAAGGAAATAAATGTTACTTTAAATAAAGCTATAATAAATTTGACTATAATATGATATTGTCCTTTGTTATAAAGTGATATAAAATTAAATTGAAAAGGATAATAAAATGACCCAATATATATTTAAATAATTTTATTCAATTAAAAATCCCGTTGTTAATGCAAATGAATTTATACGAGCGTATAAGTTTTGACAAGAGCATATTTATCTATTTATATCGAGTTCACTTTTAATAGTTATATGCGTATACGAGGTATATGCAATACACATAAATTTGTGCATATATGTCGCAACAATTGATGTAGTAAGTATATTATCATATCTTCTTTTACTTCGGATCTTTTTATTACATTATCCTCTTTCACTTACTCTCATTGCGTTACAATAGTCACATGTGCTTTATTTCTTTTTTTGTTATATTAGCTCTGATTATGTCCCCTATTCCAGTCTTTTTATATAGTGCCAGCTCATATAGACCATAAATATCTATACATGTAGCTTCATGGATAATTTCTATAGCAATGATTAGAAATTTATGGAAAACTCGTAAAGACTATAAAAATAATATTCATAAAGTTAATTATATTTGATCATCCTGATAAACAAATTTATTTCAGTCATTTGACTGCTTTGTTTATCAGGCTAAAAATACTGATTAAATGCTACGTCCAACCATATATCATAGTCAATACTGATACAATCCTACTTTCAACTTTATGGGGATATGAATATTAATTAGGATACATCTCTATCTCACTCACCATATGCTCTGTACCCTTCTAATCTTCACTGAGCGCTCCAGTTATATTTAAAGTAATTGTGATTCTAGAATAATAAATCATGAAGTTCCGTATATCTATTATATATAAATATACAACGTTGCAATAACGCTTCATCAAGCAGTACTAAGATTGTTTGTACACATTGTTTAGATTCCATCACGTATTTGTAATTATAATTTAATTATTCAAATACATCAATTTTTATTCATTGTATATAATTAATAATTAAATAATAAATCCATCTCTTTGTATATAAAAATGTTCTTGAGTGCTATTAAACTATGATAAAAGGAATTGTGATTGAAAGTACATTTTTCATTAGATGTTCAACTGTATAATCTATTATTATTATATTATTACTATTTAATTAAATTATGCGTTTAAATTATGCATGATTACAATGAATAAATTGAATATTATATTTGAAACAAATATAATTAATAAAATAATATTAAACAAAATTAATATTTATACATAATAAAATAAACATTAATTTATTCGCTATTTTGAAATTAACAATTTTACATATATAAATAAATTCAGTCAACTAATCAATTTGAACAGATTTAAATATAATACAATATTCATTAGTATCTACAATCATATATCGTACAAATACATTTGTAGCATTTTAACATAATTGTCTTTAAATTTAATAAGTAATTTTACTCAAATATAAAATTCTCATGCGCCATATCATTATAAGTTTCTGCTACCCATTCTAATAAATATCTTATTCGTTCGGTTTCTTCATCTAACGATCTATAACTATTAATTGCTTCATTTAAGCACATTGCTAATTTTTTTGTTATTATCTGTAAATTAGATAATTTATTTAGTTAAAATTAAAATATTTGAATATATTTTAATGGTATTATTATATAATAAATCTATTTTATTATATGGTCTAAGCATAATATTTATAATTTCTTACAAAAGTCCATTCGATTCTAAACAAGGCTACAGCTTGTTCACTTAATGTATCAATCGTTAAAACATTCATTTTTAATAACTGATTTAAAAACTTTCCACAATTTATCCATACATTATCATTATCAGCTTGCATCATTAACGTTATATTTCGAGGACTTAGTAACCTGGATAGTGGTGAATCTGTATAGGAATATTTAAAACGATCTATTTTCCAAATTTTACAAAACTTTTCTTGAATTTCAGATGTAAATAAATCATTTCTGAAAGTTACTACAATAAAAAAATTGAATATAAATTTATGAAATATAGATCAGTTGATTGAGTATTTGTAGTTTTAAAAACTCTAAAATATTTAAACATTGTAGTAAAAATTAAAACAGAAAAGATTAATAATTACTTAAGAATAGGCATAAATCTACACTTAAAGATAAAATGGTTATTTCTGGTACATATTTTAGATCAGAACGTTGTGTTAAACTTTCATATAATTGATTCCAAAATCTAGATAGATTCTCTATTGTTATTGTACTTCCTTTTGTTTCTATTAAATCCCAGATAAAATTCTGAAATATCAAATTATAATACTTTTACTGTATTTGTTACAAAACAAACAAATATTTATATTTTAAATTTATTACCCTAATGTTATGTAAAATACTAGTAGGATTTACAGCATCTGGATTATGAAAATGCTTATCTATGATTAATTCATCATAAGGTTTTAAAATTCTATTTAATTCAATATCTATATCTTTTATGAAAATTGTATCTCTAATAACATGTGAATTAATCCAATGATCTATCTTTTCCATTGCCAGTCTTATAGCAATTTGCACACACATATTTTTAACAGGTTTTAAACAATCTTCAGATATAAGAGATTCTATAGATTGTATTACGCGATATTCACAAATTGTTTGTATAATTTCGTCACACTTTTTTTTTATATTCTCTGAAGCTTTAACTGATAATGTATTCATATCTTTTTGTAAAGCAATCTGAAATATAATTACTGAAATATAATTATTTACTACAAGTGAAATTGGAATATTTATTATTTTGAAATAAGAATTACTTGTATTAGTTTAGGATTTCTTTCAAAAGTCTTAAGATAATTTTGTTCATAAAGAACTTTCAATGTTTCTAAAATTCTTCTTTTTTCTACAATGAACAAATTATTATAAATATACTTAATACAATTAGATGCCACTCTTTCTGATATATATTCTACAGTTTTTCGTGTTGATATTGCCTGTCCATGGAAAAATGCTTCTTCTAATTGAATCTATGTTAAAATTTATACATATTTAAATAATTAGAATCATAATTATTAACAAATTATTTACAAGCACGCATGAACACATAAACAGAAGAATAAAAACTAGTTCAAATTTATTTATTACAATACATATATGCATTATATTTTTTCTATCATTTTGAAATAAATTAACATATAAAGTTACTGGAGAGTAAATAAAAAGCGAGAGGAACAGAAGATTTCAAAAAATGGAGAATTTACTAATTGCAAATTAACGAACTAAAATTACAACATATATATTCGCATTAATATAAAAGTTGTATAATTATATATATTATATATTATATTTTTATTTACATTTGTTATTTTAGCATGATATACATTTGCATATCTTTGAATATTAATTGCGCAATCAACTACAAAACCTTTAAATTGTTTAAGACTATTACTCAGATAATAAAAACAAATCATAATATACACATGTACTAAATATAGGAATATTAAATAATACAGAAAACTAACTGTTTAAACAAATTTTATTTTATCTTGCTGTTCGAGATTCCGATCGTCATCGGAACTTTCTTAGTTAATATTTCTCTGTTTTGGAACTATATCTAGCGCCAATGTATTATAATAGACAAAACCATGTAAATACTGATCTTATTTACATATCATCACCCAAATCAAGGAATATATATATATATATATATATATATATATATCTATAAGCACGTTGAGCATATTACTGATATCTGATCTCCCTTTCTTTCCCCTTCGAAACTCTCCTAACAAATAGAAATCTCTATATTTAAGCCTATCTATCAAATCTAAGAGATAATGGCAAATTGCTATCTACCTTTAACCCCTCCCCACAGAAAAAGAAAAGATACACCTGAAACATAAATACGACCACACGGAAGATGCGTCAGTTACTTCTGACTACGACTCGGCCCTTTAAACTAGCCAGTAAACATCTCTACACAAGACTGCAGTCCGCCCCACCGCGAGACCCCCATCTTACTAGACAATTGTAATTATTACATTAAGTTTACGCCTAATCGACACGGTCCCCGTTACGGAAGCATCATCGCCATTGCCCAGACATTTCCAGAATCGTGTAAATATATATAAATCTTTACTATTTATTATTTTCACGTATTCAACCTCCCCCCACATGTAATCCGATAACACCGCAGTAGGCTTCACTGATTCAATAATTTCAATAATAAACTCCTCCCCTCATTCCCCTTAAGACCCTTGAACAAGTGTCAATTTACAATTCCCTACATCAGATCTTTATTTTCTGCCATCTTTATAAACTTACTCAATACCTCTTCTACTTACAATAATAATCTAATTATCTCTAAACTCACTTCACCTTATATATACAATTTGCTTCAATATTTATTCAATAAACTACATAAACGTACAAATAACTCCTAAGACTTATTTCTTTGAAACCTATTTCTATAATCCTCTTTTCACTATCCGTCTCTCTCCATCCGCAACTTGGAAAGAGAATTCACATGCAGGTTTAATCCCGAACAGTTGCTTTTTTCAATCAATAAAATAATTTATGTTCTATCTAATGTATTCAATTAAATTTCGATTATATTCGATACAATAAAAATAGTAATAAAATTAAAAACACTATGAAATAAAAGTGATCGATATTATTCTATGTAAAATACGGAATATAGATAAATATTTAAATAAAAATGATAAATCTTTTATTATTGAAAAGGGTTGTATGTTGAATGTATATTAGATTATTTTACGAGTGAAATATCTGTAATACTTAATAATATATGCATTTTCATTATATTTGTCACCTATTACAAAATAAAAACTATCTACATTATCTAATTAAAAATATCTAAATTATATAAATTATCTTCATTACGAAATAAAAACTTGGTATCACAGCTGATTTAGAATCTGATAAGAAATGTAGAAACATGTAAATAGAAATTAATTCGGTTGATGATCAATGTCATCATTATATTGATGTTGCGAAATAGCATATCACATCAAAACCTTCTCTTGAATTGAAAAATTAATATAAAAAAATAAATCTTGGTCATTAAAAATTCTTTAATTGGAATGCAGTTAAGACAATTATATTATATTTGTCTTGAATCTGCATAACAATTTCCACTTAAACTGCTATCACAAAAATTATTGTTAAAAAATAATATATGTAGATTACGCAATGATGTATATCAACATAAATTGATTTTGTATACTATTTGATGCAAGGGCAACTAAAACCATACTGAGTTTAATGGATTTATAAATCATCTCTAATTACAAAAAATGTGTCATTATTTCTCTACTCTCATTCATATCAATAGACAAGATCAACTAAATTAAGAGAAGCGAAGCAAATGATCATATATGTTACTTCTTTAAAAGAACTTAGAAATCTGTTGCCTATTTAAAGTGGACTTCATTATTCGATTTTAATATGATTTTATATTAATAGAAGAAAACATTTCTTACGTTTATTTCTTATATATTTGATTTACAATCTTGGTGTGTTGCATAGTATTAAATTATGCATGCACACTCAAATTACTTGATTCAATCAATATTAAAAAATCTAAACAAGATTATAACACGTATAGGTATTCGGAAATCCGTATAATAAACTAACCGTCGCGCTGTCGCCGTGTAATTTGATCATTGGTGTTTACGAATATAAAACTGCGATACAAAGGCAGAGATCAAAAGGACGTGTAGATTCAAGACAAAGCAGTTATTACTAGAAAGATAGAGAAGCAAAGTACACGTGTAAGTACAATTGCCGCCATTTGGCCCGGGCTAGTCAAAAGATGACGACTTCACGGCTTTCTCCCGCAGTCCTCGCCGCGGACTCGACCGAGATATGACCGCGGGCGGGAAAAAGACCCGCCTATCAGTACATAAAATAAGAGGGACAAACAACTCCGTGCACCAATAACAATTAGTGTAATGAATTGTCGATCGCGGGACTAATGGAAAAAATCAAGTGAATTAGTTTCGACGGGGTGGCGAAAGGTTGTAACGTGAACTGTGAGTGCAAAGTGAGCCACACCGTCGAATCAGTGTGGTTTTAGTTATGTTCGAGTAACGGTCATTCTTCAATTGAGTATCCTGGCCAAAGCCGCAACAAGGCAACGAAGATTGGTATAAGCAACACCGTAAATTGGTTGAAATAATCGCACTCCCTACAACAGAATGAGATACCATTCAGCTCGAGCGTAGGTAATTGGTAACTGCTGAGGCCTTGTGATCAACATTCGAAGACGGAAGCTACTCTCTGCCGCGCATCAGCGCCTAGTTAACGAACTGCTGCATCCCACCTATAAGCGGCTAGGTCAGGGACCTTTTTGTGATTAATCGCGCAGTATGTAAGATAAAGAACGGGTCAACTTACAATTGAACTATGCATCGTAATAGACGTTTGTTATATCCAACTCATTGTAAACGGGGCTAAGCCGCACGGCGGATTTTCGAATATCATTGAATCTCCGTTTAAGCGTTACGGCCATTATTAAATAACACTTGGGGGTCATCCGCGGTTTCTACAATCGCACACACATACCACAACGCACAATAATTATACCATCCACTGTACACCAACAATAGAACATTTATTATTAAATAATTAGAAACATAGCACACACGCGTGTTTAACTATTCAATTGATCCTACCACCAACATCAGTCCTATCCCCACTCCTTAACATCAGAGAGTGCATACAGTCAAGCAGGTGAAATTCCTATCAGTAAGCCGTCGGAACAGGTAAAGCTCAGCCCACGAGCTAGGTAGAGGATACCTCGATAAAAGGAGTTACTTGATCTTATTTATCACTGCCTTTAATTAAATTTTCTAAGGGAAAAATCATGACATTAATAATAATTAATAATCTATGCTTGGTATGGTTTTAATTTTTCTGTATGAATAAAATAATTTTGATATTGAATAGTTTTAAAATATTTAATATTATTTAGTATGTACATTTACGAAACTAAATTTGATAAAAAAAAAAAAAAGTGGTATAGCATGCCAAATACGACCAAAAAATGTTTTGAATAGTACACAATTAGATTCTTTATATAACTTAAAATACTACTAATATAATTAAAATGCATATTGAACCATATTAAATTTAAATATTCATGTTTATAAAGTTCAATTCATTACAATAGTTGGGATCATATAATTCTTTAAAACGAAAGATTAATAAAATTCTGTCATTAAAATGCAATGAGCAAGGACTAGGAAGTTAAATATATTTAATGTTTTACTCTTGAATATTAAAAAAATAATTTTACATATTCATAACTGACGTAAATTTCTAAGGACTGTATTATTAAACATTGGATAATGTTTAATGGAAAAATAGTTATGAAAAAAGCCCTTAATTTTTGTTCACATCATCAAAAGAATTTTTCTTGTAGTTAAACTATTATATTTTATTAGTTTTAAGTTATTTGTCAATGTCTTTACTTCATGGTATCAATCATTTTAAATTATTTTATATGTTCGAATTTATACGCAATGCCTTTTTTAAATAGAATTTTTACTGCAGATATTATTTTGTGAAAATTCTTTGAAAAATGAATTAAATTTTATTTTTGTCCTAGGTTATATATTTACAAAACTATATATTGTAATGATAATCAGAAAGAGAGAAAGAGAAATTATTTTATTTTTTAACTTGTTATTTTGAATATCATTTTAATATAATCATCTTAACAAATTATTAATCCTGATTATACTAAAATTATGTTACAAAATAATTAAATTTATTGAAATCCCAAATATCTTTATTAAACGAGTTAAAGCCAAACTAGCTCAAAATAATTTGAAAAATAGATATTGTACATATTAATATATTAACACATTTATACATTTCTATTTGATTGTCATTTCATTTAATTTTAGTTTAATTCAAGTAAAAAGACACTGATGACAGTTGATTTAATAAAGAAAAATGACATAAAGAATCCAATTAATAGCAACTGATCATGTACAAAGCAATTTAATATTTTAACTAAGGCAAGAATATATAGCAATCTGAAATAACTTTGTTTTTTTATTTCATAAATTAGTAGCGTGATATTTTTTATGGATTAACACAGATTAAAGCATAGATCAATGTTTCAAGATCAAATAATATATATTTTCATTCATATAATATTTGTTATAATAAGTGTTATACAGCTCATTCTTCGTTATTTAAATTTGTGCCTTAATTTAGTTTATTTATTTCAACCATATATAATAATCTTTTATATGAGAGCATAACATTAAAGTTATATAATCACATTTCTTTCAGTTTAATGTTTTATAATTTTTGAAAATATATATCCTTAAACTATTCATGAGCCACAAAATTTATTTAGAATGTTGTTTTTGAAAAGGTTAATACTAACTGAGGTGTTAATGATATAAAAATCATTATAATACATACATATATACATACCTCTAAATGTTTTGTATTAATCTTAGATGGTTTTTGTAATTGACTAGTGACTGGGGTAATATGTCTATATGAAGTATTATTATTTATAGTTGAATTACCAAGTATTAATAAAATATTTAATTCTCTTAAGAATGGACAACAATTATATAAAATTCGTTCATCAATTATTTCTAACTTATCTAAAGATAAATCATTGCTTATTGAAACTATAGATGTTTCTAAATCGACTACATTATATTCAAGTTTATTGATTGGTTGCTGTATCTCGTATATCATTCTGAAATTTTTGTCACTATATTTTGATTGCCAAGAAAAATACAGTTCTTTAGGAAAAACTGGTAATTCAAATAACCATCCAATTGTAAATCTTATTAAAGTAGTAGCTTTTTCAGATATAAAACCTAAAGTTATGGCAGAATTGTAATCAGAAGTACGATAAATACAATAGAGTATTTTCAAGACCCTTTTATAATATGGTAATTGAAGAGATGCATGATCCATCATAGCTAAATATTCAACTACCCATGGTACTGTTAATGATAATTTTCCTTGAATTGCAGCATTCTGAAGACAATATTCTAAATCGATGCGGGGTAAGCACTAAAAATATATTTTTGTAAATTTAATATAAAACAAATGTATACAAATCAACTTTTTGTAACAACTATATTACACACCTTACTACGTAAATTAATTTGAGATTTTATTACATGTTCTATCATGCTAGTTTCTGATCTGTAGGGTAAAGAAGTCATAAATCCTAAGAATTTTGAAAGTAATCTTAAACTAGATAGGCACACAGCAAAGTTTTGTTTTGTCGATTCATCAACTTCAGATTCTGTAAGGTCACAAATAACAAAAAATAGTCATTGCATATAAACTGCTTACAGCTTAAATTAAATAATATGTAACAATATGTAATAAAACAATATAAAATTAAAATGGAAATTAGATATCAAGTTCACCTGTTTTTTCAATATCACTCCCAACAAAATGTGAATCATTAAGTTCCATAATTTCATGTATAAGAGTGTTTTCTAAATATGTATAAAATATTGGATGAGATGAATACAAAATAAAATCTTTATAAAATTCTTGTATTCCAGTAAATGTAGGTAACGGAACAGGACCATTTTGAGATAATGGTGTAACTAATTTTCTTGATAATTTTGTTAATTTTTCAGGATTACTATCCTTTATATTCTTAAGGAAACTCAGAGTTTCATTATCAATTAAATCTTCCTATTGATAATTTATAATCGAACTAAGTATTATTTACGTATTAAAAATATATTGATTAAATAATTAATTTAAATAATATTCTTTTAAATAAAAATAATATATATATTTTAAAACTTTTCAAATATTAAATATAAATAAATTACTGATAAATTTAGGAACCATAAAATATTAAATGATAAAATAGAATTAAAATCAAAGTAATTATTTATTTTAATTACATTTATATACTCAAACAATATATTTATAAATAAATCTTTATGAATGAGGAATATTTCAATAAATTTAATAAGTACCTGTTGGTCACTATATATGCATGATATGAGCATTTGTGATTTGAAAAGTCGTGTAAAATGAGTAAAATTAGTAACATCTGCATGCATTGTTAGCATAGTTCTAATTTTGCTGCTTAATGCTACTTGAAATTTCCATCTTGGAATTAAATGATTATCTTCCCAAATTTTTAAAATTTCATAAAACATATCACGTTGTTTTCGAAAACATTGAAATGCAATAGATGATGGAAATTTCTCACGGTTATCTGTGTCTATTTGAAAACTCACATTGAAATCTACAGTTCTGAAATATAGTAAAATTATTAACTTACGAAAAATGCCTACATTTGAATTTTGTTATCACATACCCGACTTGGAGACACTTAAGTTGATTACACTCTTTGACTTTAATGCTATAAATTTTATCGAGATACTTGAAGAGATCAGGATGAAATGTAAAGATTTGATTATTTTCATAAAGTAATTTTAAAGTTACTCTATCTAGACATTTTAAGAAAGGCTTTTGATAATAAAGAACCTGAGTCGAAAAGTATACACAATTATGAGGAGTATCTAGGTAATTTTTAATACAATCTTGAGCAATGTTTAATTCTTCAATATTATTCCCTTCATTATGATCTATAATATACTCATTAGTATTTACCGAAAATTGTCTCAAATTCTGATTAATTGAATTGAAATCTTTTTTTGTATCACCTACTAAATTGTAATATCTAAATTCATTGGATTTAATACATTGTTCATTATTTTCATTATTATATTTAATATTTTTAACATTTTTTTCTTGTAAATCATCCAAATTCAACGAACTTTGTAATACTAATAAATTGGGTGCATTACCGGATTCCTTGTCTGAACCAATTCTATAATTTTCTATATTTATTTTATTTAATACAGACGAATGCTTTGGGACATTATACTTATATTGAATAGTAATCAATTGAATAATAAAATATAATTCAGTCATTGGATTAATAATTAGGTTGAAATCTAAAAATCTATTATACAATACAACTAATAAATCCAAAATTTCTATATTCTTCACTAATTCTTTATCAGGAATAATTACCGAGTATGATTGTTTAATATTATGTGAAGTTTTTAACAATAATTTATTTGATAAATTCTGTTCATTAATTACATTCGAAGTTGTTTCTGTATTCACATTTTTTATATCGGATTTTTTTTCCCGTTCTTTTTTAACAAGTTTTCTTTCAACTTCGAATGATACGTTATCCATTGATTTATCGATTGGTGATACATTTACAAACTGTGGATTTTGCGTAAAAGGTCTTGATATGGTTCCAAAAATATTTTTTATGTTTCCTATAATAAAACGATTATTATTAATAAAATAAAAGAAAAAACGAAAAAATATAAAATAAAAATGAACATTTACAAATTTATCAGAATTTCTATTATAATTTCTAATTTCATTATAAAAGTTGTTTTACATAAATTAAATATATGATTTTAAGAATTTTGCTCCAAATTTATTCATTTTAACTTACTACTTAGGACATACTTAGGACAACAATTTTTTTCATAGTGTTATATTTTCATTTTTAATTATTTTTGTTATTAAATTGATAATGTTTAATTATTGATTCTTCAAAGTAACTGTTACATTTCATTATTATTAAAATATTATTTTAACATTGATCTAACAATAATTGAAAATTACAGTACTTAAAATTACTTTTACTTTAAATTTGAAAATACCTTTTTCATCTGAATCATTAAGTCTTGTAGGATTTACTTTTCTTCTTCTATTCGATTCCAAATAATTAATGGAGTTAGATGAAACATTATTTTGATCATTACCTCTTTGCTCTGTATTTGTTGCAATTATTTTAATATGTTTTTTACTATTACCCTTTTTTAAGCTTCGAATTTCTGTTCCAATAAAATCACCTAAGCAAATATTTTGTCTTTGAGTAATTTTTGAATTTTTACAAATATTTATGTTTCTTTCAGATGCACTATTTTGTCGAAAATAAGTATTATTAGATAAACTACTTTCACATCCATTTTGTGAAAATCTTAAACTTATTGGACTTAATATAGATAATGAATTACTTTCTAAAAATAAAACAGGATTTTCCAAATTTTTTTTAGTTAAAGAAAAATTAGATTTTTCTGAAACATTTGAATTACATAATTCTAAAAATTTACTTTTATGAGCATCAGAACCAGTAGAAATATTTAAGCCATTTGATGTATTCTCTCCAAGACTTGGAAAAGATATATCATCAAAATTAATATCTTTGCCAATTCTTGTATTATTAATTTTTTCATAGCCAAAACTTTCTTTTGCATTACTCATTTGACTATTCTTATAAGAACTATAGTTAATTACTTCAATTTTTTTTTTATGTATAGAATTCCATTTCTTTACAATTGGTGTACTTGTTTGTGGAGTTATATTTGGTAAAATTGAATTACTATTTACAATTTTGTTTGCAATTTCAATAGGTTTATTAAAGTCTGTTACACTATGTTTGGTAGGTATTCTACTTTTTAAAATTTCATAGTCTAACGACTTATCTCTTGTTACTGAACTGCAGCCTATTGATGTATAAGGTTCAGATGATAATTCTGTTTCAATTTGTGATTCTGTTTCAATTTGTGATTTATTAATATTATCTAAAGTATATTCATAAATATTCTCATTAATATTTGATGATTCTACATCAGTTTTTATATATTTATTGCTATTAATAATCTGTGATTGAGATAATACCTTTTTTCCTGTTTGTTTTGAAAAATTGTTATTGTGAAGAATACTAAAAATTAAAATAAAATAATAAACAAAATAAGGTTCTTCTATGTAAAATAAAAGTTATGATTTTATAACAAAAAACTTAAATAATAAATCTATTATTTATATTATTATATTCTAAAGATAAATTTATTAAAACATTTTAAAATGTCACCTTGTAAATTGGTCATGTAAATAATTTAAAAAAAAAATAATAAATTCTTCTCTTCGACAATTTTCATTAAAATCAGTCCATTTAATATCCTAAAAAATTGAATTAAAACTTGTATAAATATTAATATTTTTACACATAATATATTTTAAAAATATAAAAATATAATAACATAACCTATAATTACAAATGAGAAAATTAAATATAATTTTTAAAACTTACATTAAAATTATCAGTTGTTAACCAATCAATAATTTTTTCCGGTGATACTTTAAAATTTAATAAATTATTTAGTATTTCTTGTGCCATTTTTTTGTCATCTACTGTTTAATAAAAACAAATGTTTTAATAACACTAACTATTAATCCTTTGAAACACTAAATGATTTATCATTTACTTAGTAATAATGGATTATTTTTCAAATAGTAATATTCAATTGTTTAAACTGATATTGTATAATAATTTCTACGCATACTAATTATACATCATATTACTACTTCATTAGTCACGTATAATAATCTTATGTGGTCCTATAATTGCCGCCACTGAAATAGATGTTGAACAACCATTAAATTTATTTCATATTACATTTTGACACAATATTCTTCGTTTAGAAAACAAATGAAAATTACGAATTTTTGCATTCTTGAACATTTGTAAAAAGATGCAAATCTTTGTCAAATTCTTTCGTTTTCACATTTTTAACAAATGTATAATAGAGTACAAGAAATTTTTTAATTTTATATATAGAAAATTTGTGAATCTTTTTATAATTGATATTTTTTACCATTTATAAAATTTAAAAAAACTTTAAACGTATTTTATCTTTGTATTAATTTTTTCATTTTCCAATTTAATAGTTTACTTAATTCTCTACACAGTATATTTCAGCAAATATAAATTTTATTATAAAAAAATTAAAAATAAATTCAAAATTATAAGAAATTCAAATGTGATGTATAAGCGAGTTATAGACTATGAAATTTTTTAATTAATCATACTATTTTGTGTTAAAAAATTCATAAAATAAAAAGTTTTCATTCAAAGTGATGATAAATAATAATTTAATTTATTAAAATTAAATTTAACATGAATATTTATTAGGACAATACTTATGTCCAAACTAAAATATTTCATTCAATATGCTTTAATTTATGTAGATTATAGATTGAAATATAAATGATTTTATAAGAATATAGATGATCTTTCAAAATAAAATTACACTAATTTGTAGATTTAACTATAAAATATAATCGTATTCGTATAAAAATATTAGACAAGAACAAGTAAATCATAAGTAAAAATAAAAAATTGAGAGTATATATTGGCAAACATTTTATTTAAAACAGTTTGCATTATTTACAGTAAATTATAAATATGCAGATTGGCGTTCAAGAAGTACATACACTTTCTTATCTTCAAAGGAGAAATACAACTTCATGTATATTTGATTAATCCTACTATAAACCAACCCTTTATGATTAAAAAGGTGCTTTCTACAATTATGATTCTATTAATAATCATAAGTATGCCTACTTTATAAGTTTGAGTATAGTCACTGAAGTTCTAGGGAGCAACCAGCTCACCTTATTAATAATTTTCTTTATGCATCAAAAAGAACTTACTATGATTAGATTGTTCAATTTGTTAAAATCTTTAAAAAATTTTAAAATCTATTTGTTGCAGATTTTCAATATCAACAAAGATAAATTATAATTTTGTATATTTTTCTTTTATTTTACATATGTATTCTGCGAAATCCTTTAAATTTATCATATGTTTGAGTATTTGTTTTTCTTACTTTTCTAAGTTTTGCTGTAAAATATTAATTTTTTAATGAATTATTAATTATTATATTCTGATTTCCAACGATAATAAAATGCGAACTATTAAACCTATCATTGAGCTATCAGAAAAATTTTAAATATTAAGTTGCTTTTATGTCTTTGTTTAATGATATTAATAACTGCTTTTTTATATGATCTATTTTTAAAGAATCTACTGTTGTAAGGAACATTGGAAAAACAACATGAGTATAAAAGATAGAATAATTCAGTTAAAAGCAAACTTTTATATTATATAATTTATTCCTCTAAAATAATATGATTAATAATATGAATAATATAATTTATTTCTCTAAAATAAAATGATAGTGATTACTATAAATGCGTAATAGTTGACTTCGTTAAAGAATAAATATAATTTTGTATATATAATAATTATGTTTGTAAAACAATCAAACCTTTAATTCTATCAGTTATTTTTTTAGAATTCTTATGTATTGCATAGACTGATATGAGCTTAAAATTTTTTACAATAAATAGCTAACCGAAAAACTTTCTTTGATAATATCTTAACTATACAAATTAAATATGTATAAGATCAAGTCATTCAAGTTGAACTTCCTTTTTCAATCCACTAACCTCCACTCTTGATTTCTTTTCTCAATATGAATGAATATAAACTGAATGAATATATTCTCAATATGAATATAAACTATTATCGCTCTCTACAATTACTATCGTAATATTGTCACTCAACTTAAATCTATAAATTATAAGATAATCTCTTTTTGCATGTTTATAGTTTCACTTTGTGTTATTGTATTTTTTAACAACGTAAGTATTATTTTCACAAATTCTATCATGTTCTCTCATTATGTGAATCTACTGAGTTGTGTTTATCAAAGGTACTTTGAATTAATGTTGAAAGTGCGGGTATATACTTTTTAGTTGCTGCATAGATTTTCATAATTAACATTAAATTTCTATTTGCTAAATTCAATTATTTATTTATTATTTATTATCAGTTCATTACTAATCCTACCTACATATCATCATACTATTCAAATTAACAATAACTTCTATCATAAAAACATCATAAATTAGTAGAATCATTTTAAAGAGTTTATTATATTGGTAGCAATATATTGGTATTAATTGGTATTCACTAATAGTAATTAACTGATTAAATATTCATTGTATTTCTCTTTGTTAGTTTAGTAACGATGATGTTGAGATTATGAGATTATAATTGAGATTATGTTGTGTTGTATGTCGCTATTTGACAGTATTATAAATTTATTAAAAATGTATGTATTGAAAATGTTGTTTTCAATGTTTTGCACGATTCGATCTTTTTAGAATATCCAATTTTTTTATAGTAATATTTACAAACATTAACAGAATTTTATATGGTACTCGGAAACAAATTTCTTTTAAAAAGATTTAATTTAAAGTGATCGTAAAAATATGATATTTATTTCCTAGAAATTACTTTTACTTTATTGTTGTTTCCATGCAGTGAAACAAACAATTAGAAAAGACAAAATATTTATGCAAATAAAAATCCTGTTATTTTGACGAATCTTCTGGCCATATCTGATGCTGCTAAAGATAATAGTGAAAGATAATAGTGAACCAATTAAGATAAATCATGAATGCCCATTTTTGAAAATCAATTATAACACTAACGCTATTATTTTTAAAAATTTAAGAAACAATATTGCAAAAAATGAAGATACAAAAATAAAATAGATTGTTATTTTAATCATTACATAATATCTCAACAACTTTGTATAGTAATTTTGCTACTAAAAGTAATATATTTATGTTACATATTCGAAAAAAAATTAATATTTTTGTGACTAATGTTTCAAATTCTAAATAATTCTTTATATTTGTAAAAATGAATATTTGGTTTAAATTAATAGAATAAAATTATTTTAATTATATAGTAAATTAATAAAGTTTGCAATAACAAAAATAAAGAATAACAGAGTTCAAAATGCATTGCATATGATACAAAAACTTCAAAAGACTTGTCATAAGTATAACTAAATATAATAATTAGTCATTATCTATGATTTTATTTTAACGCTTATAAACCAACATTAATCTTTATTCTTTAATAAGAACAACTGAGTTAATTATTAATCACCGATTACAATTGTATTTAATTAGATAAAACGTTAAATATACCACTACATTACTATTTTCATTTTTAAAAATTCCGCTTTCTAAAATATAAAGAAATATGGAGTTTTAAGTTGCTTAGAATAGTTCAAATCGAACCTACAGCATATAGTTATATTTTTCCATTATGTTGCTCCGATCTTAAAGCATTACTAAAAAAAAACTTTCAATTTGATAATGAAGGTTACAAACCACGTTATTCAATTGATAGGGTTAATTTTCCCGGTGTTTTCTTTTAGTTAAATATAGATGTTTTTATGTATGAAATAGTATAAAGCTTTGATAAACATGGGTCAACGTGTTTCAAGAACAGATTTTGAATGGACATTTACTCAAGAGCCACATGCAACTAGACGAAAGCTTATTTTAGGTAACTAAAAATATGTACTTCTTTCTTATAATTCGTGTTTAATTTTATAATTTTTTTCTTAAGTAAACACATGGATAATACTTATATTTATTTTAATAGAAAAATATCCACAGATAAAAAAACTGTTTGGCTATGATCCCAAATTTAAATGGATTGTAACAGTAATGGTCTTCGTACAATTTGCATCTATGTTCATCGTTAAAGATTTAAGTTATCCTTTACTTTTATTAATGGCGTATTGTATTGGTGGAGTAATAAATCATTCTCTCATGCTGGGTAAGTTGATCATTTTTTCATAAGATCTTACTATTTTTAAAAGATTTACAAAAATATTTACTTCTATCTACAAAACAAATAAAATTAATTGTAAATGGTATATGTACATATTTTACTTTTGTTACCCTATATAATTATATTAGGAATTATAATGGTAGTAAAATAAATAGTTTTAAATTAAAATTATTTTTAAATATATATACTTTAAGTTAAAAAAGCCAGGACGTAATAATAAAAATCTTATATTATTTATTTGGTGAAATATGCCATAAATGGAGGTGTTAACATTAAGGAGTTAAATAATTTCAAAATTCTAGTAAATACAGTTGATAAAATAAGAAAAATTGTTATTGCATAACTAATTATGGTATTATAAAATTAATCATTTTTTAAAAAATTTCAAGCATATTATAGAAAGTAAAACATTAGATAAACCTGTTCATCTGTCAAAAATTAAATATACAATTTGAATTACTTATGTTTAGAATAAAATCATTTATAAATTTTTACATACTGTATTAAAGATTATATATACAAGATGCTATAAATTTTTATTCATGAAACATATTTTTTAAATTGTTAAATTTTGAATTGATGAAATTTAATTTTTTGTTTATAATATCAAATAATATAAAGTACAATTCTATTTCAATAATTTCTTTATAAATAAAAGTAAGTAAAAAAAGATTTTCATATATTTTATTTTTATATAAATTTCTAAATATTTTTTTTATAAATAAAGTAATTTTTATTTAAAGCTATTCATGAGATTGCTCATAATCTTGCATTTGGACATTCAAGACCAATGACTAATAAGTTTTTTGGATTTTTTGCAAATTTGCCAATAGGTATTCCAATTTCAATAAGTTTTAAAAAATATCATCTTGAACATCATAGAGTAAGTATGTTTTTAAATAAAAGAAAATGTATCCATTTTTTTTATAATTTTAAATATTAAGTTTCTTTTTAGTATCAAGGAGATGAAAAATTAGATACAGATTTACCCACATTACTAGAAGCAAAAATGTTTTGTACGACATTTGGTAAATTTTGCTGGATCCTTTTTCAACCATTTTTTTATTCTTTTCGCCCTTTTATTACTTACCCTAAATTTCCAACTATGCTGGAATATATTAATTTAGTTATTCAACTTTTTTTTGATGCAACAGTATGGTATTTTTTTGGTAAATTTTTTAATCTTTTACAAAAATGTATGCAGTTACATAAGTTTAGTTTAATTAATGGATTCTGTTCAGGTGGTAAAGTATTAGTGTATTTTATATTTGGTGCAGTTATGGCAATGGGTTGTCATCCAGTTGCCGGACATTTCATATCGGAGCATTATATGTATAAGAAAGGATATGAAACATACAGTTATTATGGCCCATTAAATATTATAACATTTAATGTTGGATATCATAATGAACATCATGATTTTCCTGCTGTTCCTGGTTCCAAATTGCCTGAAGTAATTATATATTATGTAAATTTAATAAATAATTCTGTGCAATGTCAAATTTTTTTTAGGTTAGAAAAATAGCTGCTGAATTTTATAATAAATTACCTCATCATAATTCTTGGATTTCTGTTTTATATGATTTTGTGATGGATCCAGAAATTGGCCCATATGCTCGTATAAAGCGCAAACATCGGGGACTGACTACATAAGAATAAAAATGATATTTAACAATATGTATCATCATAATTGTATTTATTTTATTGAGGATTATTAACTCATAAAAAAATCAGATAAATTAATAGCTCATATTTTAAATAAGTATCATTATTACAAAAACTTATATATTTATTGATTTATTATTAATAAGGACAATTTTATTACTTAACTCCCCAGAACTGACATATGAACATACTGTGGATACTTGCATATTTTATGTAAAAAGTTTTAGTTACTGCATTTATTAATAGTTTTCACAAAACTGTTTAAAATGAAAAAATATTTTTATAACTGGAAACTATTTATATATAAGATTATACAATATATCATCTTCAAAACATTTAAAAATTCTATTAAAAAATAATTCTTTAATGTAAATGTGATAAGTTTTTAGTTATTTTTAAAAATATTTTTAATTTCTCTTAGTTATTAATATATAAACAAATTTGTACATATTTTAAGAACTTAATATTTAATAATTGTCGGTTGTGCATTTAAATTCTAGTCGCAAATTAGACATTGCAGTTTTTAGATATTTTCTTGAAATACAATGTTTGTTTAAATAGTATTATACCTTTTGTATGTTTTTTTTTCTAAAATAGAAAGTACTTATTCTATTTTCATTTCTGATTTCTTTAATAAATTATGTATTATATATTTATCTACTCTAAGGTATTAACCATTATTAATTATATAATTGCAGATTCATTTAAAAATTAAGTATTTTTTTGTACTACTGATAAAAACACTGCAATTATATTATACAATTAAAAATATTCTAAAAGAATGTTTTATTATTGCACTAAACCTAATTTGTGATTGATTTAAAATTAATAAGAAAAATTATTTTATATTTCTAAAATACCACTTCTAAATAATTTATATTTTGATTCCATATAAATATAAGCATATTTTTTAGTCATTTATAAAAATTACTATAGTTTTATATTTAATTGTGTAAATAAAAATATACAAAAGTGTATATTTTTGCATACCATTGATATTCATCTGCATTTGATTAATAGATTAAATTTTTTAAGATTACTAATGATACTTAGTTTGTATTCAGTTCTAAAATACTTTTTATTGTTAAATTTAACTGATAAATATTTTAATATATTAACTTATTGTTTTGTGTAAAAACAATTTATTAAAGAAAATAAAACAAAACTATTAATCTCTGTTATAAGAATAAAAATGAAATAAAATAGAATTTTATTTAATATTAAAGAACTGTTAATTATTTATAATTATAGGTTTCGAACAATAATATTTCATTTTAAATAGCTTAAAAATATTCTATACATTTACAATCTATTATATTTTTTATTTTTTTTAGAGAACAATTTGTTGTTCAGGATTTTTCATAATATAAATATAATTTATCTAAAAAATAACATATTTAGGTAATAACACCAGTTAATAAATATTAATAAAAAAGAGATTCAAATAAAATATATATAATTTTAAATATGTCTAGGGGTTAATAATTGCTGATAAATCAATATTGAAATATTTATATATTTCCTTCAAACTTAATTCTTGATGCATACCTTCCATATCATATTTTATTTCATTTTTTTAGTATTATATTGTAAAGTTTTTAACTTCAGTTAGTTGTTTGTTGTTTTGTTATAATTTAGTAATTTTTTTAATCATGTAAAAACATTCTTTATATTTTTACTAAATAATATGACATATCATTATTAAGTGGTTTCTTGAGTGATACTCTACTTTAGATTCAAATTCTCTAAGCACAATCTATTTATTTATTTGTTAAATCAGTTCTTGTTTATTATATGTCCAAATTGCACAGTTTTAAATTATAAATTTCAACTAAAACATTTTTCTATCTTTTAATATCTTATTGCTCATAAAATACAGGACATGTACTTAATAACTTAAAAAAATTTTCTGAAATAAAATCAGTTTAATCCATCCAAAAAAAAATCTATCCTCCCTTGATTTTACTGTACAAACTACAATTGTAATATGAAGGGTTAACTGATTATAAACTTTCTATAATATTTTAATTTTAAATCTTCTGTAGAATTTTAATTTATATCTTCTTAATTGATTGGTGGTTCCCAAAGAACTTCAATGTCTATTTATATGGATGTATTTTTATTTACTTTAATTTCAAGTTCAAATACAATTATTTAATATTATTTATTTTTACTTTTATATTACTTAAAATAAATCTGTAATGATTTAAATAATATATCAGGAAATACCAATATTATTACAATATATCAAGAAAGAATCTAGGAAAATTACAGGCAACCACTAAACATATATTTGATATATAATTACGTAATATTTAAAATTGCACACCATATAAAACAAAATAAAAATTTAACCTCAATAAACCTCAAAATTTACTAATTTTTTTAAACATAAGGACACGCTGTAACGATTAGCTATCGTATACTAGCAGAGTTGAAATTTTAATAAAGAGAATAAAGGAAAATAAAGTAGTAGCATAGAATAACAACAGTACGTAAATCTGGAAAAATTCAACTACATAAATGAATATGTTTATTATGATAAAACTAAATGTATTTAATAACACTTACAATATACGTGAGTATATAATAATTAGTGATTATATATTATTTATAATTGTTAATATTAAACATGAAAAATTTTACAAAAATGGTTTAAATATATAAATTTATACTTATTGTCAAATTCATATGCATACACATGTGTATTTATAAAGTACATCATTCGTTAAACGTTTATAATAAATGAAACTTAAATGAAACTATTTATATTTAATTTATATATATAAAAGTGTACATAAATACAAAAATTACAGTATTTATTTAATATTTAAAAAAATAGAAATAATTCTAATAAAATTATGATGTATAACTATATTATATATGTATAACTACATTCTTAATTTCATAGGTATATTCAAATATTAATTATAAATTTATGTTATGCTTATACTCATAATAGTAAAAATTTTAGAACTTTTTAAATGAATTAAAAATATAAATAATTTTTGAAAATTCTATAAAACCACGAATTAATTGTAACAAGATATGTAAAAACATTTCTAATAAAATATATCACTTCTGTATTTATTTATATATTTACAATCAAAACTATATAAGAAATTATAAAAGAAATGTAATAAAAATAACTATATTTATCACTTATATTTTCTAATAATATAAAACTTCTAATTCGTAGAACTTAATAATGGTATAGCTGAAATATTAAATATTAGAATTAGATAAAAATTTGTTTAAAGCAATGATACATTGATATTTCTATAAAGAACAAATATACTAATATTATTAAGTTTCATAAGATTCACTATATTAATTTTATAAAATATAATCATAATTTTGATATTAAAAATGACGGTATTATCGAGGATGGTATAATTTTTAAAATATAAATAATAATGATAATTGCAGAAATACAATAAAAATTTAAGTACTAATTAAAAGAATCATTATTAGTTTGAGAATAAGTAACAACGAATAAGAACTTTATAAGAATAATTGGAAAAGTTGTTATTATTCCTTATCCTTTCTTTCTGGAATGTACAAATTCTTGTTTATAAAGTGAATAGAAATTAGTTTGATATAAAAAACTATAGTCAAATTTTTGACTAGAACTAATTATTTCTTTTCTCTTCAGCCATTTTCAAATTATTCAAGTAAGTTTTAAAAAATATTTCATTATTATTTATTATAATTTGCTTTTTACCATACATTAAAAATTATCACTAAGATTTAAAGGTTTAAACTTTACAATTTAAGTCCGAATTATAGAACTAATAGTCGATTGGATTAACTTTCATACATTAAAAATTTCGTAATTTAATTACTATATTATTGATTTATTATTTAATACTTTTAATTTGTCCAAATATAAATATTTTTTAAAATCAAAAAATGATTCCTTCTTATATAAGAAATGCTTTTATATGTTCTGTTAATACTATTTTTGTTGAACTTAGCTTATTTTTGCATGTATTATATTGGCACAGTAAATTTCAAAAATTACAATTTTGTATTTAAAATGAAAGTTTGCATTAAGATTTTCAACATCGTTATATGAATTATATTGCACGTTAATCAATATTATAACCACTTATGTAATAAGAGAATGAACTTGGTAATATTGTCTAATGATTGATTTAATTATTAATCGCAATTATTATTATTTCATGACAAAATTATTTCATTTATTTTTTATTTATTGTATTGAAATTGGTATTTATTTTATAAAGTATTTAGAAATAAATCTAGGTTAAAGAGATGAACAAGCATCTACATATTCTAAGTAGTTTATAAATTTATTAAAATTAAAAATAGATGGCTTCTAAAACGGATATATAGCAAAATAATTTAAAAATTTCAAGCATTATCTTTTTAAAGATAATTAATTAGCATAATAAGTTTTGCGAATAGTGTTCGAAAATACATAATTTGCTTTAGTTAAAAATTATATTATCAGGTTATAATAAAAAATATAATCAACTTTTTTTAAGCGTAAAAATTCTAATACTAATTGTTACTGATATAGTAAATTGGGATAGGACCATTCTAATAATGCGCAGAAACATTGACGCTTGAGTATTACAAGGATGTCAAGATATCATTGTCACTATATTAAATAAGCAAAACAGAGGCGGATGGTTTTAATTGAAAGAGATTACAGTATGAAATAAAATATAGTTCAATAAATAACTCAGTATAATATAATATCATGATATAAATTGATTCATATTTTCAAATTCCTGTATACGGTAGAGCCTATAAAATAAGCTAAAATCAATGCAAAATACAAATAAGGAGACATGAAAGACAGACCGATAACTAACCAATTTCTGTAGCCTGTTACTGAGCATTATTGAGGGCGTAGCAATATAAATGATTAACAAACTTTTTATATAGAAACATTCTATAACGCTGTTTTAAGTTATTTGTTTTCTTTTATTTTTATAATAAATTACGTTATATTAATTTCAATTAAATAAAAGAATTATATGATTTGTTGTAGACGCATCCACTAGTTAGTAATTTCATTCAAGTTCCAAGTTTCACAATTTATAATTGGCACGTCGTGTATGTAAAATAATAGAACTAGATATTAGGCATTGACTTTACATGTTTTCTTTCTCCATAAGAAAAAGTGACTTGAAGTGTAATTAAGTAAATGTTATTAAAATATTATATTTTATATATAATTAATGCTATAAAAGTTAGCTCTTATTTACATTACTTTATATAATAATTATTTTTTTCAGTGTCCTTCGAATATCTGCACTGTGATTTTCTTAAAAAGTATATATATATATATATTCACAATGTCTGGCATGTTTTGGCACAATAATTATTCACCATCCATAAAAATCAGTTTAATGCTTCATGAAAAGGCAAAAATTTGTATTATATAATATTCTATTTGTTTTTAAAAGGAGTGTTTTGACATATAATGTATTCTAATTAATTAAATTTTTAAATCGTTATGTTTAATTTGATGTATAGATGAAAAAAATTATTGAACTTACAGCAATATAATTTTTTTTAGTATTTTGGAAATCTCTGATATATTTTAAGTATAATATTGTATTATTATTATATTATAATGATTTTAGGAAATAACATTAAAAAAGCTAATGGATGATGACAATATTTTACAAGAATGTAGAGCTCAAAATAAAAAATTACTTAAGTTGTAAGTGAATATATATAAACAAAGTATTTTAAAAGCAAATGTTTTAATAATAATATCTTTTAGTTTGACAAGATTAGATATTTTGGAAGAATTAATAAATTTAATAATAGAAGAGCCTTCTCAAGATATAGATGAACGTTGGCGTTATAAATATTCAAATATTGCATGTGAATTACTAACAAGTGAAGTATCTATACTTACTGAAAAATTAGCAGGTAATTTAAATGAAATAATTATTTTAACTTTTACCTTTTTTCAATGTTTATTGTATTTTTTAGGTAATGAAATGTTAATGTCTAAATTATATTCCTTTATTGACAAAGAGCAACCTTTAAATCCGTTGTTGGCATCATTTTTTAGTAAAACACTTCATACATTATTAAGACGAACTTCATATCAGGTACACTACTTATACAATTAACAGTATTTGTATTATAGCTGAACTGGATTTTAACATAATGAAAAAATTAGTAAATAATTGAATTATATTTTAGAATTGGTTTTCATATCAGTTTGCTTGTTTACAAGTTTTCGAATCTTTTAAAAATCGTAAAAATTGGATTGATCTTTTGCTGCAACATATACAAACATCAGCAATTATGGATTTAATATTAGTACTAGTTACCAAAATTGAAAGTCATGAAATAAGTCAAAATATATCAAATGTAAGTTATATTAAATAATTTTTAAGTAAAAATCAATAATATCTCATTTTTTTATATAGTGGTTAGATGATCAACAATTAATTCAAAGATTAATAAAATTACTATCACCAAGAACAGATTCAGAAAAACATGCAAATGCTTCACAACTTCTTAGTGATATTGTTAAATCTTCACGTTTGGAAGGAGAGAATAGATCGTATTCCATTTATCAAACATTACAATCGTAAGATGTCATCAATGTTTTTTTTTCATTTATTGAAAGATTTTAATTTATAATATTATTACATTAGAGAGGAGACAATAAAATTGATATTAGATACAATTTTATCTGGAGAAAAAATTGAAAGTAGTATTATTGGTGGAATAAAAATATTAATAAGCTTAATAGGACAAACAAAAAGTAGTGACTCTTATAGAGGTCCTTTCAGTAATATTGTTGAAGATGAAAAACGTGATAAATTTGCAATGATTATTATACCTTATGTGGATAAACTTAATCAGTTGTTATTAGATCCACCAAAAGTATGTTTATTAATATGTATAATTTATATATATATAAATTTATTTATAAATAACATTTATACATAAGGTAGTCTAGTTTGAATAAATGGCACAATGTATATGTAAATATCTAGTCAGTATATGAATATTCCTGCATTTATATGCATAGCTAATCACATTTAAATTGTATTCATAGAAACCGTCGATTAAAACAACAGCAGGAATTTTAGAGAAGCCTTTTGGACCTTGTCGTTTACATATTTTAAAATTGTTTGTTAATTTTCTCTCTACAAAGAATTCAAAAATTCTAGAAAAATTTGCAACATTTAACACATTTCAAATTTTATTAGTATGTATTTATTTAGTTTGAATTTTTTTACTTTCAATTAATTTCAAAATTTAGATTATTTTAATCTCATTACAATTGCAGGATTTATTTTTTCAATTTTCTTGGAATAATTTTTTACATACTCAAGTACAACAATGTTTATCATTAGCCATTAGTTGCAATTGTCCAGACAGAAGTGAAATTATATATTTCTATGTAAGAAATTTGAATGAATATTTATATATAATTTTATCACGGAATATTCATAATTTATTCTATATATATGATATATACAGAAAGAAGCTATTCATTTGAAATATTACTTAAAGAGAAGAGTAAAGCAGCATAATTTATGAATAGTCCCATATTTCATTACCATTCCTATATATACATATATACACATACATGTAGTAATTTTTAATAAATTTCTTTAATCATTACTAGATATTTATTAAAAGTAAATTAATCAATAGAATTCTAAATGCTTGGGAAAATAATGACCATGATTCTTTGTAAGTAGTAGTCTATCATACTTAATGTATCTTAATATAATTTGTTTTTATATGTACATTTAAATTAAAGAAATCACGAAAATGGAGTTAGACAAGGGTATATGGGTCATCTAATTATATTAGTAAATGATATTGTTACAAGATGTGAAGAAAACAGCGTTTTATCAAATTATTTGAAAACAAATTTATCTGAAGATATTGTAAAACAATGGCAACATTTTATAACAACAAAATTAGATGAAGTTAATAAAATACAAGAGCTTATATTAGTTAGTTTTCTTTTAAATTATAATTTTATATATAAATTTTAATAATTTTAGATTTATTTTGAAATATAGAATTAAGTTATATTGAAAAATTGTTTTTACTTTAGGGTGAGTCTGCAGAGGGATATGGTTCTTCAGATGCTAACCCTAGTGAATGCACTCCTTTCCAAAATTTCTATAATGAAGTTAGTACACTATTTTATTAGTGCAAAATAAGTTTTTATAAAAAGAAAATAAACTAAATAATTGTATTTTATAGTCAAATACCGAGTATCAAGAACGATCATCATTACCAGTATATGTTGATGATGATTACAATTTTCCAATGGAAAAGTTTAATAATGGAGATGATAGGTTGTGGTTATTATTACATTTTTATAAACATTAATTATAAATACAAATTCGTTGAATTTTAGGTTATGTTTAATGATAATTTGTTTCCTTATATTTTAGAAATTCAGTGGATGAATTACAACAACCATTTAATCTTACAACTGATGAATTTGAAAAAAAACAAGATTTATTTAATAAAATTTGCGATGAGAAAAAATTTGATGATATAAGTGATAATATTCATTGGGAACAAGGAACAGGGTTTCCTCTAGATAAAACTGACTTAGCTAAAAGAAAACATGATAAGTCAAGTTCTTCGGATGAGGAATACGAAGATAATTCTGATAATATATGCAAGAAAGTTGATATGATGAATTGTAAGCTTTAAATAATTCATATTTAAATTTATATACTTTAATACTTAACAATATATACATATATATACAATTTTATTTAGCTTGGACTAATAACAAACCATTGTCAAAATCAGAAACATCAATTAAACTCTGGTATACAGAAGTACCAAAACCTGTAGAAGAGACAGGTTGGGCTAATTTTGATGACTTTGGTGGTTCGTGTGGTACTGATATAAATTATCTAGATTGTACTAGCAATAAAACTAAATCAGATTGTTTAGAAATCTCAGTTATTCATGAAGCTAGTGATAATTCAAATTATACTGAAAATAAAGAAAATATTATTAAGAAAGATAATGAATTAGAAATTGAAAAAACCAATTTATGCAGCGTATCAAATTTGGAATGTTTAACAACCTCTGAAAATATACCTGACAGTAATGCAAATGTAACTATTATTGAAAACAGGTAAATGTCCTTAATTGTGCTATAATGAATAAGAAATATGTAAAGTATATTTGTAATTTTAAACATCAAAATAAAAACAAATTTTTTACTTTAAAATATGCTAATTAATACTTATTTAAATTGAAAAAAGGTTAAAGATATTTGACAGAATATTGTATTATATTATGATTTCTAGAATGATATATAATAGCTTAATTATTTTTTATGCATTTTTAGAGGGCCTGAATCCAAAGATATTTACAAGCATTTAAAGGAAACTACTTTCAATATTTCAGATTATGAAAATGTAAAATTTGTACAAACTAATACAAATGCCACAGATAATGTATCTGCAAAAACCACTTCATTTCTTGAATCCTTAAAGTAAAACTATTTTGACGTGATACATAGGAATAAAATTACACCATATCAGAATTATATTACTATTTTTACTGACAACTTTATAACCAAATTTGCTTTATGTTTTTGAAAAGCAAAATGCATTTTATACTTGAAAATTAATAGAGAATTTTATTTTGCACATGGTACTAAAATTAATACTAAATTAATACTAAAAAATACTAAAATTAAATAAAAAAATTACTTAATTACAGTTGTTATGTTTATAAGTGGATAATATTTTCAAAAGATTTATTTTATTTTTATTTATACACTACTCGTTAAAAATTTTAAAATGTAATTTATATATAATTACTTGATAGAAGTTAAATAACCGATAAAATATAATATTTCTTAACGGTATTTCTCTATACAAGAGAATATATTTTATGCTAATTATCAATGAAACTTTAATTACATATATATATCAAAGAAATTGCAATCATTGATAAAAATAACTTAAAAGATTTTCTTATGTATTTTTAAGGAAACGTGCTTGTGCATTAAAAAAAAATATTAAAAAAAGCATTTGAAGCTGAAAATAGACATATAAACGAGTCTGCAAATCTCTATCTTTACTATGTTCGAATTGATTCTTGATTGTTCACTTGTATGAATAAATAAGTGTTATATAACTTTGTAAACTAAAATAATGTTAGATTAATGTTTAATGAATATAGGAAGTTATTTAAAAGAAATTTAATACATTTCGTAATAAATTATTATTTTTGCTGTTTAAAAAACCAATAAGAAAAACTTATCTAATATTTAAGAATTTTTCAAAATATTTAAATATTAATTTTATTAAATTTAATTAATAATTTTAATTAAAAAAATTATAATTTATGTTCCAATTTTATATTTTAATTAAATTTTTATGTTAATTGACATCAAATATTTCTTTCTTTATATTACTATAAAAATTTTAATAAATCAACAAAAAAAGGTATATACTAAATCAAAATTTTTTTATTAAAATTTCTGAAAAATAAAAATCTATGCCAATATACAAAATTTCTAGAGGTATTTTATTATATTTACCTAATTACGAATTGTATTATTTAATTTAATAATTATTCAATATTTAAAGAAATATTGTTTATGTGAAAATATTCTATATATGTTTCTTATTTATAAAAATATTTTTATGTTAAATTGTATTATTTGATCAAAATCAAAATAAAATTATTTTTAAATAATTATATTTAAAAATAATCTGAAATGAAACCCGAATATTAATAAATTATTACAAAATTATACATTTTTTAATTGATTTTATTTGAAATATAACGGCTGGAGAATTTGTATATACGATACATCTTTTACAGATATAGAAATTTCTGTAATAAAAAATAAAATATATTATCTAACAAATTACACTTTATTTTACTCCATTTTTACACTGTTGTCTGGCTTTTTATCGTTATCGAACTTATACAGCTCAAAGTTGACTCCAAGTTTGTTCCTATAAAAAATATATGAGAAACATGTTTATAATTACAAGTTTTATTTAGTGAATAGCAGTTTTTAATTACGATTCTGCGTTTTCAAATATACTTTAGTCATTACAAATAAGCATTTCGTTAATACATCAACACAATTATAACAGATTTTTTGAAATTACAATAAATTTGCAATATAACTCGTGTACGTACGTAAAATTTCGTCATATTAATTTATTGAAAAAATTATATTTTTTATTTATACTACAAGATTATTAAAGATAAGTAATATATATTGCAGATTTATATACTTATTATAAAAAATCTCTTAAAAACAGGTATTATTGCTCTATGTTGAGGAGTCTTTTAATTAATACCTTCTACTAGAATCTTTTCATTTAATCATTGAATCTGTATTTTATTCATTGAATCAGCGACCAAATTTTTATTAACAGATCCTTGCTTTACTCTTTCAAATGGCAACAAAAAATGGAAAGATAATAAAAATATTTACATTAAATATTTAGTGTTTGATTCAAAAATTATTTAAATTATTTTATCAGAAAATTAAATTATTTTATCAAAATCTATCAAACTCCATCACTATTTTAGTTCCAGCTACTAAACACTACTAAAAAATAATTTTTATAATCGGGTAGATTAGTTTAATAATATAGCTCGTTATAGAAGATATTGACAGTATTTAAAAAAATTTCGAGATATTATTTATATTGAAACAAATACGTCATACTTCTTGTGCTTTTAAATTCGTGACAGAATTAAAATGGTAGTGTGGAGTTGAGGTTTAATGTTTACATTTTATTTTAGAATAGCGTAACTGTTATGAGAAGTAGAAGAATGAACAATGGATTTCTTTGAACAAGCTTTATAATTAGATAGAGAATGTTGCGATTCTAAGAAAAGTCGTACGAGATTGTTAACGCAATGTCAAGCAATCTGCAATAAATTAAATTATAAGCAACATACCACAAGTTATAATATTTTAATTATTAATAAGTAGCATTATTAAGGATCATTAATTTATTTCATAAAAATTATTAAATGTAAAATATAATTTTTACAGTTTCAATAAGATGTAATTTAATCATAAAGAGAATGTACTTTTTATGTATACTAAAAAGGGTCAACTATCTATGAATTTCTAAATATTATAAAGTTTCTAATAGAAACTTTTAATAGGTGTTTAATCGGACCTTTCATTGATCACTCAAATAGCTTGGGATTTTTACTGTAACTGTAATGTATTTATTTACTTATCATTCTAACATTCGTGACACAAATTTACGAGCAAGGACTTATTGAAATTCACTAAATCAACAAGGAATAATAATCTAACATGTATGTTTACATCATCTTATCGCGTGATGTCTCGTAGCAGTCTGTACGACATTCGGCGACAAAATAAAGGCGCATAGTTCTATAATGGAACCACCTGTTTAGGGGAATCGATCGATCATAGACCAACACAGTGTGATACTAAGCGAATAAACGACAACAGGTGCGGCGATGTGAAATCCTGACAAATTCTCACACGATTTTCTACAAGAGGTCACATACTACAAGAAGGGTGGCATTCGACTTACAACCGGCTGTCGTGCAACTTTCAACTTACTACAACGTCAATTGCAACATAGTAGCGTTCAAACTACAAGCGCTACTGCAACTAGTAACACACACTCAATAAAAACTGACCGGTATTAGAACATCGCACTACTTAAACCAGAAAAGGAATCCATATTTTCAACAAGTTTTTAAGACTACAATTCCCCTTTTCCAATTTCATACAAATAACCTTTCTAGTCAACATAAATTCAACTACATTTCAACATTACACACTACATATTATTTCAATAATATAGTAAATATAACCTTCAATAAACACTGTTACTGTGACATTAAACCGTTAGTAGACTTCTTTCGAAACCTCCTGCTACTATCTGCCTCTCGCTTTGATAGCTTGAGGAGTATATTATACATCGGGTTCATCCCCAACAATAGGAATAAATAGTAACAAAATACGTTCGTAAAGGTATATAATTTATAAGTGCATTTATCGAAAGTAATACTTAGCAATTATGGTGATAGTAAAAATAAAGCAATGTTCTAATATTTTAAATATATTTAATTAATATAATTAAGATAATTTTTAGAATTAAATTAAGTAATCAAGATGCATGCTTCGAATGATTGATTGTACAATTATCATTAATTCTTTCTGTTCGAGTAACTTTCTCGATGATGAACTCTCCCCAAGGTGGTGAGGAGGAGCGGCCGATATTGCAAGAGGAGAGATGGCAGGGTAGAACGAAACGAAGGGGCAGGAGTTGATGTAATACTATAAATTGTTCATTGAAATGAAATAGAAAATTTAGTAAAGATATACAATTTTGTTTTGTGGTGTATAAAATAATGTCTTGCTATTGATTTTGTTAATCTGTTTCTGTGGTTACCATTTTTTATAATTATTTATGAGAAAATCACTAATGATTTTATTGGCCTTTATTTCCTCCCACCGAAGTAACGGAGTTTTTCAAAGACCTGTGTTTGAGGTACCCTCTACCTAGCTTTCGCGGGCTCAGCTTTACCTGTTCCGACGGCCTATTGATAGGGGTCTTACCTTAGTAGAGTATGTTCTCCCTGATGATGAGGAGTGTGGATATAATGGGATAGATTAAATTGTTAAACACGTATGTATGCTGGCTGTGATTATTTAATGATAAACTATCTATTATTTTATACAACGGTTGTTACAGTTATTTTGCTATTTTATTATTGGTGTGTGTATGTGTGTGTGTAAGTATGGATGCAATAGTTAACACTCGTGAATGATCCGTGAATGGTAAGCGATAGTGAGTTCGACGCGTGAACGGAGAATCAATGGTATTTGAGAATTCGCGGTGCGACTAGTCTCTTTCTATTGTAGATAGATATAACAAACCTCAGTAATAGGTGCAAGGTTCAATTGTGCGTTGACCCTGCGTTGCGAAAGACCGGTGCGGATGTATGCGTGTAAGAGGTACGACTTTCCTCTTGTTTCTCGCTGAGATTGCCACAGCGTTCCAAGACCTACGTTGATGCTGAATAGCTGGTATTATCAACCCTGTTGACAAACTGGCTTCACTTCAGATGTAGGGAGTGTGCGTCTACTTCGAAACAATTCACGGCGCTTCTATCTTCAATCTTCGTTACCTTGTGATTGCCACTGTTTCGCGAAGACTGTACGTTAATCGAAGAATTCTAACACAACACTGATGCTTAGGAAATCGTCACTTTGCATTCACAGTTCGTCTTGCGACTTTTCGCCACTGTTCCCGAACTAATTATCCGATTTTTTCTATTGGCCCCGCTATCGGTCCTAATTCTCATTGGTGCAATGACTTTTCTGTCATTGTTTTTGACCGATAAGCGGGCCCTTTTCGCGCCCGATGTCACACCGCTTCCGGGTCCTCTGCGTAGGCAGAGCGGGGGGAACTGCCAAGTCGGCATGATTTATCGAGTCCGGACCATGTGGCGATAAGTGCAACAGTATGCGCACTTTTCTTTAGTTATGATTGACCCTTGATTAACGTAATGTCCGAACGCGACTCTTTTTGTGCCTAGTCTTCGAGATTCGACACTTAAAACTACAAATATTTATGTTGTAATCTTTTCGTTCGAATTTTAATCTCGTTTAAGATAAACAACTTCACGTTCTTATTCTCATAATTTCTTCTAGGCGCAACCACGTGTACTGCACATTTCACTTGAATATTGTTCTCGATCTTTCTCGCGATGACCGTTTAATCTTTAGTCAATAGCACTCTATTTTAGTCTCTACATTTGTGTACAACCATTGTACAACCATTGTACAACCTGTCTTATAGTCTTACAAATTAATTAATTGTTTATTGGCAAAATATTAGAGGCTCTGATGTGCCATATGCCGTTCAATTGTGTTAAATGCTGTGGCGGCAGCCCTTTTGTTCAGTAAAATTATTGTCCGTATCGCTACTTGCCTTCAGTCTGTTGGTTCTAGGCTCTTGTCTTTCTCAGTTTGCTCGTGCATGATTGACCCCGGGAAAGGGGGAGCTGCAACCAATAGACTTCTTTGCGGTGCTCTCATGAGATTTCGCGAACTTCGCGAGCCTAAGCGTTCGTTATATAACGTGTAGCGATCTTGTACCAGCGTTGGATGAAGCTTCAACTTTTATGATGCCGAACACTGAAATCTGAGAATCTTTTGGTTGTTGTAAATGTGAGATTGATTTTGAGAGTTTGATCTTTGCGAGAATTCCGAAGCGCAGCGCACTCACTGTCTAATTTTAATGTCTCATCTCGCTCCTTGAGTAGGGGTGGTCTCTTTAGATTTTTAGTAAGAGTGGGAAAATTTTGCTTATTGTTTGAAACTAATTTTCTGTTGTCATTGGAGCTCCAGCAAAAACGTGAACGTCCTTTTACAGGAGAAGGGCGAAGTGACAGAGGTGAAGTGGTGGCAGCGTTTGGAAAGTCGGGCCGCCCTTCGCGCGGTCACCCCGACGTCATAAGGTCTGGCTATGTTTTTCATGAATTCCAATTATTGTCGTTATGTGTCGTTATATGTTCGTTAAGAACTTATCACAAAGTATAGCAATTATGCTGTTATACCTGGAATGTCTTGTCCGTTATTTTTACTATGCTCGTATTGCAAGACATTTAAGGGTCAGATTGACTGTTGCCCAAATCTCTCAAGGCACAATCCGAGTAAACATGATCGTAAGTGCTCATAAACGAGATAGAAATAATATTCGATGTACTTTTTGAATATATTTGTAGGCTCTTGGAACACATCTTGGGACTCATCATAGACGTATTGAATGTTTCTAAAAAGAATTTACAAACAAAGAGGTAGTATCGACGGTCGAGAAACTAACGGATTCTCGAACACTTTCTTTGTATTTATTTACAAAACTATATATATAATGTATAACGTTTACTGATATAATTTTTACTAATGCTTTCTTATGTTACTTTCAATTGCATTACCAGTAAGTGTTTCGATAATTGCTATTTTATTATAGATGCAATCAATGCTTCATTATACTAGAGAAAGATATTTCGTTTTATATTTTCCATTTAAGCAAAATATATTTAAGATTTTAAATTAATTTCAAGTCATAATTAATTTTTTTTATCTTTTATTTTTAAAGCTGTTTCTGACTGAAGTGCTAGATATATTTTCCTACTAAAATGTCGTTTTTAATTATTTCTTATTTTTTTTCTTCCTATTTTTCATTCTGCTTACGGTATAAATTAATTTTATTAGTTAATTAATTAATTAATAGGTATAGATTAATTTTATTAGTTAATTAATTAATTAATAGGTATAAATTAATTTTGTTAGTTAATTCAATAGTTTACAAGTGATATTGTATTAGTGTGCTTTAATATATTAGATAATATCCATAAAATAATTAATAGTTACGATTAATCAAAAAACAATCTTATAAAATACTGATAGCACTATAATCAGTATTTTGATTTCAAAATTAATTTAACTAGTAGTAAAATATGAAATATCCGAGTTTATAACTATAATTAAACAATAAAATCCTTGTGCTCAGTGGAAAAAAGGATATTTAACTTATAGAGTAACTTTTTTTACGCGTAAAGTAAACAAAAATAGAATAATATGCAGACAATGTAACACGTAATTAAAAAACAACAATACATATTATAGATAGATTTATATTTACTTTTATAATAAATGAATTCAATATATAATTATTATAAATGGCTGTAAAATATTTTATATATAATATTCGAGATTCTGTATGACATACAATCCTTTCATGATAATATCTATTTGTTTGGAAAATTTGTCATAAGCTTTTAACATGTATGATTGCCAGATATTCGCCAAGAACCATCGCCTCGTGCGATAATCCCCGAGGGTCGCTTAACGGTCACATGTGAAACGCTATTTTCACCTTTTTGTCTTAAGCCACAATTACACGTGTCTCATTGCCACACAGAGTAATACTAATTTCTGTTACTATTATAAAACTGTAGATTGCGTTGCTAAATTGGTACCGATTCACGGGCAGGATCAATATCTAGTTTATTGCATAGTAATGAGTATCAGTGCATTATTTTGACAGCAAAAGAGTCTTTCGTTCTTATCACAAGGCCCTGCCCAAGGCCTCTTCCTCTTCAATTCTTTTTATCAATCAGGAGAAAATAGTAACCTTCACTCTTCAGAACATGGACATCGAACACACCCCTAGGAGCGCGGGGTAATTTCAGGAAAACCAGAATGCTCGAGTAGTAGAGCAAGTTTCATTGACAAACTTTGTCTATAAGTTTGGTCTTAGCTTACAATTGACCGTCACATCAATTACTTCGCTGGAACAACAAGTGGCATTCAACTTACAACTGATCGTTAGAGCGACTACTTCCCCAAACGATAGAAAAGTTGTTAATTTATTAATCAATTATAAAAGCTAAGAATTTCTGTTTACACCGAAGATATTTAATTTATAATTAGTATCAAGGCATATTAATTACATTTCATTATCAAGATAGCATAATTAACTTTCTAGTCAACATAAATACAACTAAAATTAAATATCATATTCTACAAATTATTTTCAATAAACGCTCTTACAGTTACATATAATTATCAAAGACTTTCTTTTGATACCTGCCGCTATCTCTGCCTTTCCACTATCTGCTTCTCCCTTATACCATCTAGGGAGAGTTTACACCTCGGGTTAATTCCCGGACATGTAATGTGTATATGTTATTGAAATTTATAGTATTTTCGAAGTTAATAAATTTTCTGTCAATTCTACATTATTAGGTCCTATCAAACTTGTTTGATCTCTATACTTTTATAATAAACCAATAATAGAATAATAGAAAAATATAATAGAGATATAACAATACCAAACAACACGTGAATTGCTTTTCGTAGTTATGAGATACGTAAGCGTTATCATTTTACTATATATTCAAAATATTTGATATTACCGAACAAACCTCATCAATGTTTCTGTTATTCTTACCATTACTAAATGTAAAGGAGAATAATTATAGAGATTTTGTGTAACCGTCAATTAATTAATTTGATATCATTACTATTACTTTTCTGGATACATTTATCGTGATTTATAGATCGGAGTAAGAAATGTTGTTTTTGCAATTCTCTTTGTCAACTTCTTTCTCTACATGTAAGAGATAACAGTTATTTGTTATTGTTTTACAGTTTATTTCTTGAAGTTTATTTCATAAAGAGCTTGTCAAAAAATACTTGAGCAACTTTCATAATATAACGGTAGTTGATATGATGGTTTGATATAATCCATAAGAGTTTACTTTCTGGAAAACGTAACAAACTATTCTTTAATGCTGCTTTTATAGTCTAAAACTAAATTTTTGTATATATACAGACACTTTTTTGTGTTGAAATAAAAGCCAATTTTACGTATATATCTAGTTGCTTAAAATAAAGTTTCAAATGTTCTTACAAATAAAATTTGTAAATTGTTTTCTTTTTTTGATATTAATTATTAATTTTAGATATATTTTGTTAAAATAATTATGTTTAAACTGATATTGATAATAAATTAGCTTTTTCCGTAAATTTTTTAAAATTTTATAAAGTGTTTTATATTTATTATTTTTATAGCATAAATTAATTACAAATTAATTACAGCAATATATATTAAATTGTATTAAATATTACTCAGTGGTAGTTTAATAAATTTTACAAAAATGTATATTGTATAACTGTTCTGATAAAATAAATATAGAATATCTTCTTTCTATGAAAGTAATTAAAGTTCTAAAAAAGATATTTGAATATATATAATGATATATATAATTATATATTTTTGAAATATATAACGATTCATGAATTGTGTATCATTTTTACTTTTTTAATATGTTCAGTACATTATTTACAGTATTCGAATAAACATATATTAATTTAGGCAAAAACATATTCAGACACAGCTACCGCTGTAGGCAAAACTGTATTTTTATATCTAATTCAATTAACAAAATTTTCTTATAATTTTATACTAAAAATCATTATAAAGCTATTACTTCTTATACTGATATATACATTATTCATTTTACTTATACTTTAATTATTTTATACATCTAATAATATAAATAATTTATATTTAAATAAAAACTTTACAACATGATTATATTATAAAACCTTACATACAATTATATAAAATAATGATATCTTATTTTGAATGCTAACATATATTTTATATTACAAGTAAAGTTTATAATAGAAAAATTTAATTCATACAAATAAATAATAAAATAAAATTAATTATTGGAGTTTTCAATACAAGTGTTAACAATTTTAATATACTATTATATAAATTATATATAATATAAATAATATAATATAAATTATCTGTTAATTTGAAAAAATTTTAATCAAAGAATTTTAATTAATATTTTATCAGCATGTAGTATTGTGTATAAACCTGTTCTTAATATGAATAAATTAAGTTTGATATTGCATAATATTAGTAATTCTAATCATTTGATAATATAATAAATAATAATAATAAATCTATAATAATCTAATATTGTCCTGATGTACGTAGTAAATTGATTTAAAAATTTAGTAATTTAGAATAGAAAATCTATTAATTTTTAAAAACTATACTAATTTCTTAAAATATACGTATATTATTTTTGTATTTGATATAGATTACTTATGATTATATTCTATCTTAGTAAAATCTTTATACTATTTTGAAAATATCTGTATTTCAACATCGATGAAACTTATATATATTGATGATAATGATTAAGAATATTACTTTTTAAATAAATGAAAATTATACACAATTATAAAGAAGCAACATAAGTAAAATATTTAAAAATTTATTTTTTATTACGTGTATAAATATATATTATACTTTTAGCTTCCCTTTAATATTTTCTTTTACTATAGGAAACTTTAATGGAAACAATGTTTAAAAAAGTACTGAAATTAAAACTATGAATTGGAACGTTAAGTGCAAAAAGTAAGTATTTAAATTAAAATAAAATTAATATTATAATTTTTAATTTATATATAAAAACATTAATAACGAGAAGTAAATTTGACACTCAATAGTATGTATTAATAAAATAATTAAGAAGTTTAATGTAATTTTTATTATAAATTTTTATTATAAACAGTAAAAAAACATGATGTTTAAATCCAAGATGAGTAAAAGATTTAGCTGAAATATTATATGTAGTAAAAGCCAATATTATAGTTGTTTATAATATTACCTTAATAATAATTAGAAATATGAATAATTTAAATAACATCCATAAATTAAAAAATTGAAATTGAAAACTAAATATATTAAAAAATTAACAACATTTATTGGGGTTCTAACATGTAAATAATATACTGGTATGGCTTGGAACTAGAGACGATTATACAAATATTTTATATAAATTCAAACATTTTTAATAAATCAATGTCTATAAAATGTATAGTATAAAGTACGTATGTATATAAACAGCACTTACCATTGCTGTTTAGTATAAACTTATCATTTTAATACTTTCTACATATTGCAATTTAATTGACAAATTTACATTTTTTCATTTTTCTTTAAAAAATAAAAATTAATATTTTATAGGAATAGTTAATTTTAAAATGATTAATATTTAAGCTATTTCCCATGTTATATCATATTTACAGTATTTTTAATTACAGTTATAAAAAAATGGATAATAAAATCTATCATTTTTAAATGAAGCAATTTAGATTAAGATTTAAAATTTCTGAAAGTATATCAATTTTTTCAATTATTTCAAATTTTAATACATAAATATACATTATTTTATATATTAATTCTTTATTAACTTTTTTATTTAATTAATTAAAAAAACATACTAACATTCTTTTGTGTTTATATAAAATAAATTAAATTAAGGCTCAAAATTTTATGGATTTGTCATTCAATGTATTTTGATTATTATATGGAGCTTTTGCATTTTGATATTTATGGATGAATATTCTTTTTTAATTTATATTATGTATCACCATAAAATTAATAAGATTAATTAGAGCTATATTTATTATAAATCAATCCTTTTAATTAATAAATATGAAATAAACATTCATGGAATATATTATTCTTTCCTTTAATAAGTTTTGTGATTTTTAAATTTATCATCTATTTTCAGTTTAACAAAACAGTTAATATAATAATAATAATATAACAATTATTATAATAGTTAATATAATAGCCAACAGTATAGTAATATCTAAAATTTTTTTACATTATTATTAAATTGTTAATCTTTTTTAAATAACCCTTTGATACAATTAACTATATCCATGGAATAGATATGAATAATTCTCTTATTTAAATGTAGAAATTTTTTTCTTGTTATCTATTTTCAATAATTTACGTATAACGATTATAGATTAATTAATTGTAGTATTAATTGCAAAATATATACAGAAAATCGTTATAAATAAATATTTTATTTTAAAAATACTACTTTTCATTATCACAAGTTAAATTTCTTTTATATGTTTTTGGTTCTTTTATTTATAATACGATTAGAATATACATAAATTATTAATGTCTAGACTCAGAAATATTTGAGTAAAAATAGTTATATTCACAATAATTATTTTCTACAATTTGTTGATTTTAGAACGTTTCAAATATATTTTGAATATTTTCAGATATTCGCTTTTTTAAATTGTTTTGTGTAACCACAGCCGTTTAATGATATCGATTAAATACACATTTTAATATAATATAAAATAGATTAGTTTAAATTATTTAAAAATATATATCTGCGATACATAGTTTTCAATTATTTATTACAATTCGTAAACATCTTTAATACATTTTGAAAATGGATATTTAGAATATTCAGAACACTAAGCGTTATTATCTTAACTAATAGATTAACGTAAATTGAAACGTTGGTATTAGATGGGAAATAATTAATTTTGTTATTATTATTCTTTCAATTAATAAGTACCATTATTAAATAATAAATTTCAAACCAGTAAGTTTTTAATAATATTGAATTTCTAATTCTATACTTAGACAAACGAAATTTCAAATTTAGTAAAAAAAATCAAGCCAATACAAATTTTAATGTAATCCTTTTAAATCTTACTTCTAATTGTTGTAGAGATGTATTTTGCTTAATTGTTACAAAGAAAAATAACAAATAAAATCATTGTACAAACATTTGAACTAATTATATTTAGCAAAATCTAATTTAATATAATTTGAATAAAAATTTAATATTTTTAATAAATTTGTAAATAAAAGTTTTTTACTAATTATAATATTTGTATATTAAAAACGACTATATAATTACTAATTTTAATATTTTATACATAATTGTTTTTATAAATTTTTATAGTAAATAGAATATTTAATATCTATAATTTCTAAATAATCATTTATTTCGTATTATTATTTATGATTTCGGAAGTACATTTCAAATTCTTCAAGAGAAATGGAAGAAAATTAATATCTTAAATAATTAAAATTATAAACGGTAGTTTATATCTCTTCAACGAAAGACTGATAAAACTAATAACATTTTTCTCAATTTGTTACCAATATTTCTTACTTAATTGATTGTGTAGTTGTTCCAAAATCCATATCTGAAATTCGGAATTTATATTTACAGGCAGTTAATACCCCAGAGGCAAAAGGAATATAAGAAATTGTTTTCGTCATTTTGTTATAAAAAATTAAGTTTTGTTTGGATTTTAACAATTAGTGACACATACACATAATAAAATTTAAAAAACCAATAAAACATAATTAGAAAAGTCAAAAATAAAAAATGTCAGACGATAAGAAGGTAGCATTTTATAACCTTAAAGTTGACACTGAATTATAAATTTTTTCAAATTAATATTGTTAATATTAAATATGTTTTGTATTTTGTAGGATTCAAAAGAATCGGAACATATAAACTTGAAAGTATTAGGTCAGGACAATGGCGTAGTTCAATTTAAAATTAAAAAACATACACCTTTGAGAAAACTGATGAATGCATATTGTGATCGCGCGGTATGTTTACATATTTTATTTATAGAATGTATTTTTTTTAAAGTTATATACATATATATTTTTAATATTTCAGGGATTAGCAATTGCTGCAGTAAGATTTAGATTTGATGGTCAACCAATTCATGAACTTGATACACCTTCAACATTAGAAATGGAAGAAGGCGATACAATAGAAGTATATCAACAACAAACTGGTGGATTTTGATCTAATTTTTCATTATTTTTATAAAGTAAAAATACAAAATGCTGAAACAAAATCATCCAATAATTACAGAAAAACTTTTCATTTTCCCATTAGTTCATAAGTAAAGATTAATATTTCAATAAATTTAATTTTTTATATTTCATCAATTACTTATCAATATGTAAGTTATAACTATTTAAAGCACATTAAAATTTTAAGGTATTAATTTTATTTATAATTTGTAAGTACATATGGATTAAATTTGTTGTACTAAATACATTTTTTAAATAAAATATAATATAAAAGTAATACAATTTTTTAACTTGTCAATCCAGCTTTTTGACGACATAATGACATTAGAGCTCTGAGCATAAATTGTCTCCTTGATAACTGTCTTACTTGTTTAAGGAATGCATCCAGATCAATTATACTACTTCGCAATCCTTCAGCAAGGTAATAAATCGCATCTTCAATAGCAGCTTCTTCCACAAAAGCATTCAACATTCTATAAATCAAATTAATTTTTTTATGTATTATAATTATGTTTATGAATATTAGGAAAAATTTGAAATTGTACTAACTGTTTATATAAAGGAGCAACTGTAGTTACAGCTTCATCAATATTAATTGATTGACTACTTGAAAGTTTATTTATTTCCTTTTGTAATTCTAATTCTTTATCTTGTAGAATTCTTATATTTTTTTCAAGTTCTACTTTTTCTTTCTGAAATTTAGCAAATAATTCTGTTAAGCGGTCAGAGCCACTCGATAATTCTTGTTGGGTACGTTGTAATGTTTCAAGTTCTGCTTGTAATTGAGAAAACTGTTCATGAAGTCGTCGTCTTAATTTATCACCAATTGCTGATAAGACAGATGCTCTTATATGTTCTTCTGTGATGGTTCCAGTACCACTACTTGAATTTACAGATAATGCTGGTGACTAAAAGCAATAGCCATATTTTTTTTCACAAATATCAATCTTTCAGATATAGATTTAGCGTATGAAAAAAGAAAATTTTAATTTCGAACGTATAATAGAATTCAATAAAACTAAATATATACAAAAATATAAAAATGCATAAAAAATATTGAATTAAACACTGATTTTAAAGACATTAATGAATTGTATAACAATTTAAAATACTTAAAACCCTATCTACTTCTAAATCTATTTTTGTACATTCTTTTTATGGTTGTCAAAAAACAATATAATCATTATAAATTTACTTTTATTTTTTAAAAAGTAATAGTTATAATTTTATAATTTTCTAATTAGGTGATTTAATAAAATCAAAACAAAAATCAACTACTACTTTAAAAACCTATAATATATAAGATTAATCAAATAAAATATAAAAATAAAACTAATTTTTTTGTTATAGATCATTGACTATGTGTAATTATGAATATCTAATATTTATATTATAATACTATTTCATTTGAAAATGTAATATTATTAAATAACGCAATTATTTTAGATACTAACTAGAAAACTAAATTTTGAAAATACTTACAGCGGAATATGGAGGAAAAGGTCCGGTATAACCTGATATGGTATAATTTGAAGTTGAACCAGATAATTGAAAATTTGGATAAGTAATATCTGTCGAAGGATATATATTCTGCAATGTATGTGGCATATATTCTCTTTGTGGTAATAAAGGCATAGCAGCTAGAAATAAAATTTAATTAATAATGATTATACAAAAATACTAAAAGGAATAAAATTTAAAAATAGTTTTTACGTTGTTTAGGATAAGGTGATGCAATTTCAGGGGGTAACACTAATTCTGGATTTCGTTTTTTAAAAACTGGTGGTTGTTCACCAAAAATTAATATCATTACCTGAATTAAACTACCTAAATCTGATTTATGCTAAAAATTAAGAAAAATAATGGCTAAAATATTAATATATAATATATTTTAATATATTTAACTTACTGGAATCCAGTCATGTAAATATGGCAAATAAATTTTTCCAGTATGATCAATAAAATTACTAACTTTAATTTTCATTTCTTGTGTAGGTGTAACATAACACATTGGAGCATTGTTTGGATGAGTATCCATAACCCAAATACAAATTGGTATATGATAAACATTAGCTGCAAAAATATTAAATAAATAAATTATATATTTTCTTCAATTTTAATATATAAAATTTGATTTATAACTAAATTACATCTGAAAGTGACAGGTATTGTTCCCTGTAACTGTATTAATAGCTTACGAGATCCATTATTAAATACTGGAAGTTTAGATAATTTTTACAATTAACAAGTTTGTTCATATTTTTATAAATTTTGAAACATACCAAATGGCTCTATTTTCCAGCATAAACTAGGATATAGCTTTAGTACACCAACAATATCATTGAATGTAATATCTGGATTATGGTACTAAAATTAAAATAAAAATTATTATTTATCAGTGATAATTTTTGTATATTACTATTTTTTAAATCATTATTTTAAAAAGTAATGCAACCAATAATTATATTTAACATATAAAGATTTTAATACTGAATACTTACTTTCGATAAAAACTGTTTGATTTTAATAATATCCTCGCCTATTAATATATCAGCCATTTAATATTCAATATATAGCTATAAATAATATACAAAATTAAATTAAGTGACTTAATTTTTTTCACATTATAATAAAATCTATGAAATATAAAATTGAAATATTTGTGATTTCTGTAACTACTGCTGAAAAAAGTAACTGACAATTTCCATTACTTAATATTTTCCAAATTTTATTATAAAATATGTAAATTATGTTAATAATGTAATTTGTAAATTTATAATTCGCAAATACAGTTATATAAAAATCTTAAAAATAAATTCATGCATGTACTATTTATTAATTAAAAACTACATTAAAAAGGGCATTATTTATACAAGGTTTTTTAATAATATTTATTCTAAAATATCAAATAGAGCATAAGTCAATCTCGGTCAATATGTTATTTCACTATATAAATTTATAAGAATACTTATTGAAAGCAGATATTTTATTAAGATAGCGTACTAAAATGCTCCAGATATAACTATTTATAAATTCTACAAATAAATAATGTAAAAATGAGTAGCAATTTATTTAAAATGAAAAGATTCAAACCCTTTGTAGATCTCTATGCTATATGATATATTATCAATTTTATGATTGGACAACAATCATTAAGGATGTAACCTGGAGTATTTTCACTTTCTTTCAAATATATGAAATACAGCAGAATAAATTATGTTAGAATTAGATGATTATTACTAAAAGAAATAACATTAATTTTTTATTATAAAGCTTATACAAAATATGTATAATATACGTTTATATTGCAATATTTATTTTTAATAAGAGCTGCTTTTTTAATACGTTCCTTTAAATGCTCGTACAAAGTTCCATATTTGAATATATAATAAAAAGAAAAATTATTCAGATATTTAAGAGATTTTGAAATACCATAAATATTTTATATCTAAACATAGATTAAATATTTTAATCTATGAAATCTGTAATAAAGAACATAAAATAATTACACAAGAATTACAGTTTTTGTTATTGAAAAAAATGACGTATATAAAAATATCTAAAATTTTAAAAACTTTTCAAAATAACTAATTTATTATTGCTTAAATTTTTAATCAAATATTTTTAATGTGTTTTTTATATATAAGATTATAATTGGATCAGAAGCAACAGCTCTCATGTATTGATTAAACACTACAAAAGATCAAAAAGTAATAAATTACTAAGAGGAAATAAAATTATTATTAAAGTAGTATGAAATACAATTTGTTATAAAAATTTAATTCTGATACAATTACTAGATTTTTTTTAATTTTTGTTTTAATATTTTTTAATATAATACAATGAATTTGAAGATAATAATATGATAATACATTCCAATTAGATTTGGTTTATTGTGTAAACATGAATAAATTAATTATAATTTCTAGATATATATTTAAATTAAATAATTTAAAACTATATAATACTAATTTTATAAATAATTGAGTAATTATTGTAGTCAATTTTGATTTTTTCGCTAAAATTTATATATATATGTGTGTGTGTTCGAAATTCCGTTTGAGTCTCGACAGTTTCTTAATAGTATATTCTTGTTCAAACATACGTTAGAAATTCGAGTATTATTAAATGAGTGTGGATTGTCTTAGACTTCAACTAGAATTTCTAGACATGCTCTTTTTATGACTTTGTCGAGGACTATAACTTCAAGTGTAGTCTTTTTTTTATGGCGTGTCTTGTACCAAAAACAAGTAAAATCAACGATTGAGCCATTAGATAGAGCCATTAGATAGAGCCATAAGATTCTAGGAATTCCAAGCATATTTACTTCCTGGTGTGTTTTTTCCCGTATTTTACCGATGCTTCAACTACCGTGCAGTAATACGAGCTACAAAATAACATTTTACTGGGTGGCATATAACGATTATGGCCCTGCACTCGTTTAAAGATATTAACACTAGTTTAGCGACAGTGCCAATTACAGCACAATAATCAGCTATAACCCACTAATCGAAGCTTCCCCCTACTGAAGAAATTGGAAGATGAACACACCCCGAAAAAAAAAGAAAGAAAAAAATCAGTTACCTCAACGCTCTCAGTCAACTTCTACAATCAATTCAAGGTGGTAATCACAATTTAAGAAGTAGTACGATCGAGCCGATCTACAAACAAGGGTAAGATTAGGCTTATAACATGCTAGCAGTTTTTGCACAGATCAAACTGATCTAAATACACTCGACAGTTTGTATTGATTCGATGCATGGTAGAATGATTGGTGGAGTGGCGGTATATTGGCATTTGATCAATAAGACTACTTTATGTCTGAATCAAATCACTTTATTACACTCATTACGGCTAAATTTCAGTTCCAGGTATCACAGCATTCAACTTACAACCGAGTATCGATATTGTACGAAGAGTATACACCCCTACGTATAAAGAACACCATTCGAACATTATATAATAATATAGTTACAATTTGACTGAAATTTTTTTTATACTAATTAGAAACTAAATAAGAATAAATATGTATCGTTGTTCGCGATTCCGACAGAATCTCGAGCAGTTATTAAATAATACCTGTTTACTTTTGAATGTGACACTTGCTACAATATTCGGTTAACATATTACGAATATTATTTTTAAATTATTCTCTTGGAACGTCTCATATTTCGTGATTGCCATGTTTTGTCTACCTCCGTCGTCTCGGTCGTCACCCCTTACCCTTGCCTAAAGGAGGCGACATTCTTTGCTTCTGATCTCACCAACGTAGGAAAATTAGGTAAGCCCCCACTACGTATCCTCGGCGGCCTAGCTAGCCCTGCGGCTATAAAATAAGACCGCAAGCATCCCGAGGCAAGAAGTTTCTCCAATTGCTCTACGTCTTCCAATCCATCTCGGAAGGGTCTCCAGTGAAGCAAGTGGTTTTATATACAGCAGTTCCATCACCCAGCGATGCAACTAGTGGTCTTACAGAAGAGCAATCAACAGCCCAGCTAGGTTCTGTACGTAAAGAAGCTTCTCCCAGACGCTGAGCACGCTACTTATACAGCCCGCGGTTGATTCCTTCCTATCCTGGACGGAGCTCCCAGGTGAAGCGCAGCTGGATCAGCGCCATAAGAGGCAAGTAGTACCGCAGCTTCTCGTCTATGGCGTAATACATGTACTACGGGGTCGTCGCCAACACCCTCGGCCACTACCCGAAAGAACTACAATATAACACGACGGTTCATATAAGTGCAAATTACATGTATTACGGGGCCCGTCGCGACCACTTCGGCCAGTAAGCCGAGCAACCTGTAAGACCACGCGGCGATTCGTCTATTGCGTAATTAATAAGAATTACGGGGCCATCGCCGCCATTTTATTTCGGACAATAAATTTATCTTGTTAATTCATGCCATATCGGAATTAAATCAGTGCGTGATAAGTGCGGATGTGTGGGAAAATTATGTACAATAAACGCTGCAAATAGAAGAACGTAGATCCCGCTTATAAACAATCACACCTGGCGTATCGTGCAGGTGCTGTTCCTCCAAATCATTAAAAAGACAATAGTATAAATAACCGTATTAAAATTGCGCCTTTTTTCCATTCATTATTTTTATTATTATTTGTTCAATAAAATTCAGCGGTTTATCGGCATTATATATGCCCTTTTGGTCTACGATTCTTTTACCCTGCTATCTCAACTCTTCCACTATCTGCTTCCCCCTCACACATTAGTGGGCAGCATTCATACTCGGGTTCTTGCCCGAACAAATCGTTTATAGTAATAATTATAATTTAATTTACATATTTCAACTATTTTCCCAACTCCGAATCATAATATGTAATATTACTATTTATATAACATAGCAATTATTTTACTCAAATGAAAACTTCAAACTTACTTGGGAATAGATCGTAATGCAGAGAATCGATGTTATTTTCAATGTACAAAATGAATGTTAAATACATACATTTAATCTATAAATACTCTAAATTATAAATTAATTTGAAGTTTTTTATAATGGATTGTTCGGAAATGAGCCCGAGAAAACACTCTTCCTGATGGAGGGAGAGAGAGGCGGATAGTGAAGAAAGAGAGATAGCAGGGTAGAATGAAACATAGGCAAATTGGCGTGGTTATGCTGTAAAATGATGTTTGTTTTAACGTATTGAAATCTAATGCTATCTATAGATGTGGTATAATTATACTGCTGTTACAATTTTGTATTACAAATCTTGAGTTATCTTAATATGCGGATATCTTTTAATGAATTAACAATTATATGTGTCGTTCCGTGAGTTTAATTAAAGGTTGCTTATTTCCAAGCGGACGCAATAGGCATGCGAAAATTGCTTCTCACAACGCTTGGAGTGATGTCAAGAATTATGACGTTGTATGTCGATGTAGTCCACACTACAGTAATATTCAGGCATAAATTGAATGTTACCAAGCTTAGACTTGTGTGATCCTCTAGATCAACAGGGTTTACCTGCTGATGTAGTGTGAGCTCGCTGGATGATTCCACTCGTGCTTCTTCGCGCCCTTCAGTGTTTATCGCGAATGAGTATTGCTCGTTGCTTCCCTCGAAGTGCTTCCCTTGACCTTTTTGAAGCTTGATATCTCGTGTGCACTGATTGCGGAGAAGCCCTTCACTTATCACAACTTTGTATTGAGAGATCACTGGTCAAAGAATCGATACTATAATTTTGAAGACCAAGCGGAATCTGAAGCGGCGCTCCGGCGCCGCTGTTCTTAAACTATTCACCTCGCTTCTTGCGGGGGGAGATCACCGGTCAGAGAATCGATACCATGATTCTGAAGACCCAAGCGGAATCTGCCGCGGCGCCTGAAGCCGCTGTACTTAAACTTTTGACCCCGCTTCTTGCAGGGGGAGGACTTTTCTCGCACTTTGATGAGAGTGGGAAATTTTGGTGATTGGTTGACAACTAATTATTCAGTTTTGGTGCCCTTTGACCGTTATTGTTACCGCCCTCTTAGGCGGTGGAAGTCTCGAAGTGGCAGTCGTCCGGCTGCACGTCGGGGCGCCGGATCGGCGCGTAAGACCTTTTCCCGACGTCTCGGCCCGCGACGTCACCTAATGCTTACACAATACAAAATGCATTTATACTGTTATATAAACAGTTCGTACGATATTTGACACTGCGCGAAAATTCCTGGAAGGTTTTGTCCGTTACTTTATGACACGGGCCTTGCAGAGCACATGATGGTCGTACAGACCATCGAAGACCTTTTGAGTACAATGCAAGGATAACTTGACCATTTCAAAACACTGTCAACTCAAAAATATATATGAAATATTACTTTAAAATTCGTCGCTCTTTGGGGCTATCTGGCAATTATAAATATAAAAAACATTCTAAGCAAAAAGTGAAGAAACAATATTTTTATATTGTATGTTTATATTATATTGTAGAAACAATATTTTTATATTTTTATACAATATAACTCTTTTCAATATTCGATTCTCGAACATTGGATATAGTAATCTATGACATTAGAAAAACTAAATTGTGAACTGATCATATTGTATTTATTTTTCATATTCATTTATCAGATCGTATTAATTTAAAAGAATTAAATTATTTTAATTAGAAAAAAAATTCGACCGCACTCTTAAATAAAAATTTCATCTTTTTTATTTAGAAAACTTTGTTCGAGATTCCATATGAAGTACGAATCTTTCATGATAATATGTATTTGTTTGTAAAACTCATCATAAACTTTTAACATATTTATAATTGCCAGATGTTCCGTAAAAACCTTCGTCTTACCCAATATTCCCAAGTGTCGTCCAATCAATATTTACGATCTTCGCTTAGGACGAGAGTTTCAAGTGTCTGTTTATGCTTTTCATACTACTACTCTCCGTACTTTACTTGCGCATTCTCATAACTTAACAAGCAAGATTTATAATTTATTTATTACATAACATTGACTATCAGTGATACATTTTAATGGATAGACAGTAACTCGTTCTCCTCACAAGGTCCTGCTCAGGGCCCCTTTCTCATCAATTTTTTTACCAATCAAGAGAAAATAGTGACTTCCACTCTTCAGAACCTGGACATCGAACACATCCTCAGGAAGGCAAGGTGACTTTAGTAAAACCAGACTACTCGAGGAGCAGAGGGAATTTCGTCGACGACTTCAACACTCACAAAGTTCTCTTCGATAATTTAAAAGATGTACAAAATTTCTCTCCAGTTACTCCATGGATTTTTCATAAGGACCAGAGTGTCTTCAAGTTTGTCATACAACTTCCGAATTATAGGTGACTGTTATCGCAACTTCGCAGAATTACTCCACGGGTCTCCCGCAAGGATATGAGTGATTTCAAATGCGCTATTGAACGACGTCCAACTTACAACGGATCGTCGCCTTCAGAAGAAACAATCCAATCAATCACATCACTCATGTGGTGTATGTCAATACACTTTACTGCTGTTCGGGATTCCGATAGAATCTCGACCGTCGATACTATCTCTTTGTTTGTAAATTGTTTTCAATATATTCAAAATGTTTATGATTACCAGATGTATCCCGAGAGCCTACGAATAAGATTAGAAAAGTACAACGAGTGTTTATTTCTCTCGTGGATGACCTCCGTTTACGACCGTGTTTACTCGGATTGCGCCTCCAGAGATCGACCATAGACGATTAGTATGCACGTCCCTTGCAATTCGACGCTAGTAAAAAAACAGCTGACGAGACCTTCTACGTACTGTCGCATAACTTGCAACTTTTCAGAATATTCTTAATGACCGAGACAAATTCGAGCTCAAGAAAACCCTGCCATATATTAAGACATCGGCGTAGCTGCGCTAGCAGCTCGACGGTCCAGACCCGACGGCCCAGGAGCGCTTCCACCACTTCACCGTCGGTGCGCAGCCCTCCCCCATCTATAGGGCATTGACATTTATGGCCAGAGCTCCAATGACAAGAGAAAATTAGTCTCAAACAAACAACAACATTTGCCTCTCTCAAGGAATTGTATGATGAGGCCACCCCTATCCTCAAGGAACGGGGTGAGACTCAAAACTAATCAGTGCGGGCGCTTCGAGTTAGAATCGACTCAGATCTAGAAGGTGAACCTTCAAGTGGTCTCGTGAGAAGACATTCTGAAGTCATCAGCCATCGGGAATAACAGAGAAGCTTCCATCCCACGAAGATTCGCTACATCAACGCTGCACTTCCCTGCTAGCGCCTTCGCATCCGACCGCTGTCCACTACAAGGAGACCGGCAAGCGCGCATTATTTGTCTCCAAGTTCGACCGTCAGCAACGCCCGATGCGGACGACGAAGTTGGGACCTGAGCAACCATAAAGGCCAGTATCGACTCAATTACATCACACCATTGAAGTGAGGCCTGTCATACTACAGGCGTGCTTCGACACGTAAACCTGGGCGCCTACGTAAATGGGTGATAGCTAGAATCCTTCAAAACAATTTTTACACATAAGTAACCATACTTCCAAACCTCGCGGTATTCAATTTATGCCTGAATATCGCGGTCGTGCGGGAGCAATTCAACTAATGAAAACGAACCTGAGAATATAGTCAATTTATTATAATTACGAACAATCCACGCTTCGCGGTATTCCAATCAAGAGTGAATAGTGTAATAGTGCGGATTTTTTAACACAAATTAATATATATACAATAACATATTACTTGAATTCATTCGATAAAGACCACAGTTGCATTCATTCTCGTATACTTTCAATAAACGACAGTTTTACAGAATTACTTACGCCGTCTTCTTCTTAGTTTCTTTTTACCTTGCTATCTCACCCCTCCCACGGCTGGCCTCTTCCGTCCTCCACGTCGGGGAGAGTACACACTCGCGCTCTGATCCGAACAACTGTATAAGACCAAGGATATCAAGTGCTCTGCGGAACGCAATCTGCAAAAGTAGTCGTAATACCAAGCACCTAAAAGGTACTTTTATCCATTCACAAATGCACGCAAACTCACTGGGGAAGAGATAACGTTCAGTTTACAATTGACCATTGCATCAATCACCTTGCTCAAAAAATAAGTGGCGTTCAACTTATAACTGATCGCTACAGCGACTACTTCCCCAAAGCTAAAATTAAATATTATATTCTGCATATTATTATTAGTAAATGCTATTACAGTTACGTACAAAAGATCATAGTTTCTGTTTGTAACACCTGCTGATACTGCTCCCCTTTCACTATCTCTTTGTCTCTCCCACACTTTGCACTCAGGTTCATTCCCGATCAATTAAAATTTTTTAAATTCGTATGCCAAATAAACTAATAAACATGAAATTAATAAAAATAATTTTCTGTAGAACAAATCATTCTGTTTCGGAAATAATAAATAAATGTTCCTGTAGTAATAACAATATGCTGAATATAACATTATTATTCCTTTAAGAGCGTAATTGCATCCTTATATTCTATTAAGTAATCTGCTGAATCAAGATACCTACTAGTAACGGCGATTAGTCATAAATTGATCACCGAAAAGGCGAAGCTGAAGCTCGTGCTTGAACTGAGTTTGATTTCTCTGATGTAGTAAGTAATTCTGGCAATTAGACTTTCTGCCTTATAACGACTTTTAAAGATTCAAATAATACAATGAGCTTATAATTATTGTTTTCTATATAATAATTATTTAGTATGGCTTTATGTAATATTATTTATAATAAAAATGCTAATTGATAATATTCGAGCGCGAACCTGAGTGTGAATTCTCCCCCACGGTGGCATGAGGGAGAAGGAGATAGTGGGAGGGTTGAGATAGCAGGGTTAAAAAATCGTAGACCAATAGGGCATATGTAATGCCAGTGAACTGTTGAATTTTATTGAACAAATAATGAATGGAAAAAAGGCACTATTTTAATACGGTTATTAATGCTATTGTCTTTATAATGGTTTGGAGGAGCCGCACCTGCACGATACGCGGAGCGTGGATTGTTTGTACACTGTGTGATTGCCGTACTTACACGTTACGCGAGGTGTGATTGTTTATGATTGTCCTTATATTATAATATTATCCCGTACTTTCGCACTTGATCACGCATAGGTTTAATATCTGTAGTTTGGCGTGAGTACAAAGGTATTTGTATTGTCCGAAACTGATTAGCGGGGATGGTCGAGTAATGGTTGTTAATTACGCGTAGACTAGTCGCCGCGTGATCTTCTATGGGTTTTTGGCCATCGGGCTCCGTAATATATGTATATTGCGCGTCGATGAGCCGTCGCGTGATAATAAAGTGTATGTGGAATGCGTTTTGAGAATACCGGTGCAAGGCTTAATCGTACATGTATTACACAAGAACGTAAAACTCTGGTGCTACTTGCCTCTTGTGCGTGTTCTCTTCTGCGCTCCACCTGGGAGCTCTATCCAGGATGGGAAGGATCCAACCGCGGGCTAAGTAGCTTGCTCACAGACTGGAGGAAGCTTCTTGAAGTACGAATCCAGACGCTGGGCGATGGAACTGCTGTATATAAAACCACTTGCTTCACTGGAGATCCTTCCGAGATGATCCGGAAGACGTAGAGTAGTTGGAGAAACTTCTCGCCTCGGCGTGCTTGCGGTCTTATTTTTTAGCCGAAGGGCTAACTAGGCCGCCGAGGATGCATGGTGGGAGGTCTAACGAATTTCCTTACGTTGGTGAGATACAAAAGCAAGGAATGTCGCCTTCTTTAGGCAAGGGGTAAAGGAGTGAGGACCGAAACGACGGAGGGAGGGGGCTGTATTGCCAAGCGTTTTGCAGTTAAAAAGCTTACCACGCTTTTGCTGGAGAGACTGGGATTGTAAATAAAGTATGGCAATCACAAAATATGAGAGTAATTAATATTCGTAAGATGTTAACCGAATATTCTAGCAAGAGTCACATTCAAAAGTAAATAGGTATAATTAGTGACTACTCGAGAATCTGTCGGAATCGCGAACAGATAATAAAGAAATACTCCTTTGTGATGGGCCACTGACCCCACAAAGTTTCCGTTGGCAACTTTTGCAATCCTGCTCACTAATTTTCTCGAATATACTGGCTTCTCGTGGTTTATGCAATTATATTTATATTGTTTAGTAAAGCAGTTAATCGAGGAATGGATTTGGTGCTGGAACAGTTGCTGCGCAATAGATAAATCGTCACACGCTCATTCTATGTGCTTATTATTATACATAATCATAGGCTTATTGTCATTGTTTATTCTTTTCTTTTATGATAGACAAAACGTCAGTATTTTATTAAGCATATTCCTTCTGGGAAAGAAGGGCGTTCTTGAGTTTCGAGGAATATTAATAGCTGGTTATTATAAACACATTGGATATTCATGGAATCTCGAACAGATACTGTATTAATTTTTTATAAAAAAACAAAAACAAATCATTGATTCTATCAAGAACATTTTAACTTATGAAAATGAAACTGTTCAAGAAATAACCCGAGTATGAACTCTCAACTAAATGTTGAGGGGAAGAGGCAGGTAGTAGAATGTCGAACAGATATAATAATTTAATTTTTTTATAAGTATGATTTTTAATACTTGAATAAATTAATTTTTCTTCTTAAATTACAATTATACTTTTTCAAAATTGTTAAAAGTCTATTTAATTCATAAAGTCAGGAAACGAAAGAGAGATAGAGTGACGACGAATTTTTTTTATAAAAGTTTGTATCTAAATTTATAAATGTGTAAATGACACGATACGGCCTTTTAAATATGAGAACTAAAAAAAATTATTCTAATCAGAAAGTGTACAATATCTATTACTATATCGAAATATTAAACAAAATTTTTAATATTGTCAATTGTATATCAATGTTAAAATAAACAAAAATTTAAACTTTTATTTATAATTAATGACATATCAAAAAGAAATATTATTAAAATTCAATTTATAAGAATTTTCATTTTACAATTGGTGATCTAATTTACTGCATTACTAAGCCATTTAGAAATATATCATTCAAACTTGTTTGATTGGGCGAGACTTTATATCTTTCTTTAAATTCGAATCAATGTAACTCTTAATACATTGGTATATACTTAAATTTTTTATCGTCAGAGGACACTGTGGATTATAGATATGTTGGTATTTCGGTACGTACTAATTGATAATTAGAATTGATATTGAACAGTAGCAAGTGTAGAAATATTTATCAGTTACTGTGGAAGTTGCTGGATCGTATATAAAATACAAAATTTTATGTAGAATAATTCAGAATTTTAGTTTTATTCTTGTATAACAATTACTTTATTTTCTTTTTTTGTGTAGTCTTTTCGTCTTTTCGCTTGTGCAACTTCTATAAAAGCATATTATGACCGAAATCATTTTTTTCACATTGTATGTGATACATTATTAAACGCTAAAAATAATTTAGCAGATTTTTCAACTAGCACCCTTTTCTATGAAAATAATTAAATTAGTTTTATTTTAAAATAGAAGTGCAAGGTGATTGGAAAAGGGAAAGAAAATATATATGCAAGAAAAATATAAACATTCTAAAGAAATGAATAGAATTATTGACTAGATATGCATGCAAATAGTACAAATAGTATGACTAATATAAGAAGTTAGAAGTTAAAAATAAAATAAAAAGACAGTTTTAACTAATGTAATTATAGAAAATTACATATCAAGGTTTATCCAAATAGACTAGTTATGTACAAACAAGAGAATGATTCTAACTATAGGTTCTATGCAGTACTCTTTGTTATTAGCATTACCAGTGCAATTATCATCATTGACTTCTAATTAAAAATAAATAATTCTTGCACTATGAAAACAGCAGGTGAGCCTTTCAAAAGTTAGTGGGTATATTAAGTGCTATAAAGTTTTTATTTGTAACGCTTATTTGAATTATGTAATTATAATTTAATAATTTGTAATTATGAGTGAATTATAGTATATAATGTATAACTATATACAAATTTTATCCATTTGAAGCAAGATTATTTGTTTGCATAAAATTATTATATAAATTAATAACAGGATGAAAAAAGTAATAGATAAAAAAATACAGTAGATTTATACATATTATAAGAAAATATGATTTTGTAACAAAAAAGCTGGACAGTATATACAAAAGAAAAATATGGAGCAGTATGGAATGTGGCTGCAACAATTTTACATATTTCTAAATTTTGTTACTTTAAATTCTGTTATCAGCACCAAGAGTACTTCAGCTGTTATACATAGAATAATATTGATATGAATGACTTGATATAAGCTTTATCTTTCTATAGGAAGATTATCATTGATTGATGTTTTTCTTTTCAATAGAAAAAATTTAACATATTTATTGTCCACATATGACGGGTTATGTTTCCCACTTTCATTGGAATTCTAGGTGATTATAATTTTGAAAAATATTACTTATTCAACATTTTTATATTAATATTTATAAAAGAAATTTATTTTTACAAATTGTTAAAGCTTAAAATTATAATAAGCATTTTAGAACTTTTCTTAATGTATTTTTATTTTTAATTTGTATTATAAATTATATATTCTATGCAAAGTTCTTTGTTAGTTAAAATTTTCAAATAATAATTCGGTACTTTGTTTGCATAATAATTTTGATAATAGAAATAATCATGCATTATGGACTTATTAATTTATTAAAAATTTTTATATAAAATTAAATATAATAACTTAAATGAAATAAAGGTAATATCATAAAATATATTATATTTTAAATATATAAAAAATTGTTGATCTATTTTTTAACAAATTTTGAAAATAGTATGTAAATATATTTTGTAATTAATTTTATGAAATTATATATATTCTTCAATTATAAAAATATATTTTTAAACTGAATTTATTAATATAGTAAAATTGTAAAGAAACTTTAAATCTTTTTATATTTTTTTTATTATATCAAACAAAACTATAAATTATTATTAATTAAAAAATATGGTAATTTAAAATAGTTTTAACAAATTTTTTAAATAATTAACTTTAGTTATTGAAAAAATACTTGTTTAAATTTATTAATATTGTCAACAAATCAAATATTTCATTTGTTCTAAAATAAAATAAATAATTTGATACTATTGATATTATTTTAATTAAATAATTAATTTAATTAAACATATTATTTTGATTAAACCTATTTATTTCATTCAAATTTTATTATATCAAACATAATTTTTATTAAAGTTAAATAATTTATAAATATAATTATAACTTTAAAGAAATTATTTTAAAATTACTATATTCTGTTTATACATGTTCTTTTATATGAATAAATTTTGTTATAAATAAATAAATAAACTATTAAATTTTCTTATTCTTATAGACATACAATCATGGTGGGAGGTGCCAAGCATAGCACATTTTTGTTCCTTATTCAGACATACATTCAATCTTCTCGATTTTGATATTGAGGTAACTAGTTGATATAAGTTATGTTTAATTATATAATAACCATAAATTTGTTGTACAACAAATAATGTATAAATATATAAAATAATTACATAAATTCTTTTGTTAATTTATTCTTATTTTGAACTGCATTAATTATTTACAAATAAAAATTGTATTTATTTAATAATGTTTTAGGATTTAGAAGAAGCTCTTTTAACAGATAGTGGTACAGAAAGCCATTTATTACACAAACTTATTGTTAGATTATTAGAAGGTTGTTTACCAGAAGATACCCGTAATGATATCTCTACATTTAATTATCAGATGTTTCTTAGAAGACTTTTTCGTAAAAAGTGTCAAGTATGTATTACAATTATATTATTAATTATGAAAGTTTTACACATTTTATAAATATTATAAATAAATAGTTTTTTCAATGAAATATTAAGAAATTTAATTTTTAATAATTGCATTAAAACTATTATTTTAAAATATAAAATTAATCTTACAATTTTTTGTAATTTAAATGATTTCATAATATATATATATATAATATATATCACTGAAAATAAATGATTTTGTTTCAGGAATATAAATGCAAGAATCCATTCAATACAGATATAGATTTTGAATTATTACCACTTCGTCAAAAAGTAGAGATATTGCGGACTCTTTGTGATTTTCGACTTGATACCAAAGATGTAGTAAGCAATGCTCTTTAAATTCAGTATATTAAAATTACTATTGCTTATTGAAATATTTTTAAAATTCAATTTTTCTTATATTAGTAGACAGATAAATTATTTTACTCTATAAAATATGATATATAAAATTTAATATTATATTTTGAAAATTTTATGTTAATTAGTATTTAATTTAGCATTTATTTATATTTTTAAATTAATATTTTTTATTATATATTGCAATAAAATTTATCATTAATAATTTGCTATATGTATATTTATTTTACATATCACAACATTATGAATTCAAATATTCGAGTTTTAAATATTTTGACATAATCCTAAATATTCAAGAAAAATTTTTAGCAATTATAGATTTGCATTTTCTAACAGGAAGAATTATTAAGTGACTTAGACTCTGATTGTCTGCGAATTAAACCTTTAGGTCATGATCATAAAAATTCTGCCTATTGGTACTTTTATGGAACTCGATTATATAGGGAGGACCACATCAAATCTTCCAATTTTTTTTCTCAAAATAAAAGGGGCAAGGGTAAACCAAGAGACAAGAGACACAAAAGGCATAGAAATAGATTGGCAAAAAAAAAGGAGGAAACGTCGAAAGAAGAAAATTGTATAGTTTTTAAAAATAAAACTAAAGACAAAGAGAGTATTTGGCAAGTAGTGTGTTTTACTCTTCAAGACTGGAATCGTTTGGTTGAAAAATTCAAAGATTCTGTGAGTAATTTTATTTTACCTTTTATATATTCTTATTCAATCAAAAATATATTATTGAAATTTTTTAACAATATTAATAGTACCATTAGCATATAATTTTATATAAAAGTACAGTTTATCCACTACAGTTTATTATAATTATCTTTAATATATCATTTTTAATCTTAAAATCTTATTTTTTTTTAGTATAATTTAGTTTGTATTAAATATAATATTAAGATATTATTCTAATGCGTTACTTATAATAGATTTAAATTTTATGTTTACTATTATTATAAAATCAGAGTATTCAATTTTTATATTTAATCTACAGTTTATATAATTTGAAAAATTATAATTATTGTACTTAAATGAAAAATTTACTATATTTTAATTTTATTATTTTAACTATATAATTTAACAGTTACGTCGTACAGTCAATAATCTTGTAAATTATAATAATTTCTATATAACAATGTAAAATTAGCAATATAATAAAAATTGATAATATAAAAATAAATAAATTAAAAAATATTGATCAAACTTCTTTAGATTTTATTAATAATATAAACAAATGAATCTGAGTATATTCTGCATATTCTGTATCACACTAATTTGAAGGGTATTTTTTAGTTCACATATTCTTATAGAAACATATAATTCACTTACAAAAAACAAATAATATACGAATATACTTTTATTATTTGAATTTGCTGTATAACAATTTTAAAATATAAATAATTAAAATAGTTATGTTGATATTGTTAATTAATTTTGCAATATATAATCTTTTTTTTAAATTAATTATTGTTTAAATTTAATAATAAAATAAAAAATTTAACGAGTAATTATGAATTGCCTGTATCGCTTATTTTAATTCATTCAATTATGGATTTAGGTTTGTATAAGTTTAAAACTGCTAAATATCTTAAAAATAAATTAAAGGTTTGATCAATTGAAAATGGGTATTTTTAAATAAATCCTGTTAAACCTGCATTCTTAATTATTTTCTATAAATACCTATAAACGTAGCCAACATTTGTATTTAAAAAAAAATACTAATGTGGTTAGGCTATTTACATTTGTTAAGTTCAATTATGGTTCATGATAAAAATCATAAATAGTCTGAACTAAGATTGCTTACGTAATTTATTTGATTTCTTTAGTAAATTATTAAATATTTCTTAAAAATTAGATTCTTAAATTAGCATTAATCATTGCATTAAAATAATACATATGAAATAAGACGATATTTAACTTGAATATTAACGAAATATTATTTTATTCATTATTCATAATGATAAGTTTAGTTTCATTGTAAAAATTATTTAAATTTGAATGCTGTGATTTTTTTATAATATTGATGATAATTTTGATAATATTTATATATAATTCCATAATTTAATGTTTGTATACATTATTGATAAATATAAATATACATCAAGATAAAATTTAATAAACAAAATTAATAAAGTTAAAATGAAATATGAAATGAATAGTTAAAAGTATGTAGAATAAAAATTGAGACAAACTAACTTTTCTAAAAAGAATGTTTTCTATATGATAAGTAACTACTTATTATCATAAATATCTTCGTCGTCATCATCATCGTTATCACTATCATTATTATTAAGTATTATTTTGTAGGAATACACTACTGAACAAAAACTTTATAAAATACTTTCTGAAGACTTCATGCCTGAAATTCCAAAGCTGTTTGATTTGAAAGAAAAGCAGCAGAGACGAAAAATTCTGCAACGCAATAGTATTAAGATTGCCAAAAGCTATATAAAAGAAAAGATTGACAAATCAACAATGGTCAAAAGCAAGATAATTGATAAGACTAATAAGGGACTTAAAAAAAGTGAGAATGCAATATCAAAAACGATTAAATTAGAAAAAGAAATTGTCCCTCCGCCGATACAAAAGAAAGGACGACAAACGAATAATTCATTAGCTTCTGCTGTAGGACAGATTCTTATTGATACGTGTGATGAAGTGGCAAATGTGGAAAGTAAAAAAAGGTCAGGAAAACATGGGAGCCGTATTTCTTCTACCTACAGTAATGAGTTTAATTTTGGTAATGAAGAAGAGGAACAGAAAATCGGAATGCATAAAGTACTTAAAATTTTAAAAAACCACGAGGAAGCATGGCCTTTTACAGATCCAGTGGATGAGCAGTACGCACCCAAGTAATTTGTGATTTAATTCTGATTAATACAAAATAAACTGAAAAATAAAAATATTAATCATTTAACAAATTTAGATATCTATTATAAATGATTTAATTAAAAAAATTAACAGTCCAAAAAATATTAAATTATTTGTGAATTTTTTTGAGTTTCTAACTCAAATTGTAATAAATAACGATGATGATGATAGATATAATATTCTAATTTGCATTTTAATTTTTTAAATTACTTTTATATATTAAAATAAATTAGTTTAAGCTGTTTATTGCATGTAGTACTCTTGAATTAATCTAAATTAATTTATTTTGTCATATATTTTTTAACAAAAATTTGATATAATTTAAATAATATTTTATGCAAAATAGAATGTTTTGTAACCTACTTATTATTATATTTTTTATAGATATTATAGTGTTGTTCGATATCCTATGGATCTCACTACTATGGAAGATAAGTTAGAAGATGGTTCTTATAAGACTTTAAGTCAATTCAAACGTGATTTTCATCTTATTGTTGAGAACTGTAAGCAGTATAATGGTTCTGATAATGGCAAGCATATAATATAGTAACTGAATATTTTAACTTTAAATATAAATATAAAAATTATATTAATTTTATTTGCTTTTATAGAATATACAGAAATGGTTATGCATTTAAGAGAAGTATTTGATAGAGCAGTAGATCAATATTTAGAATCTGAAATATCAAGCAACGATTCATTGTCTATTGATTCTGATGTAAATGTTGATTCAATTGATTTTAAAAATAAAAATTCATCTTCAATTCGTCAACGACACTTACCAAAATTAAGTAAAAAAGTTAAAATCAATACTAAAATAAATAAGAAAAAAATAAGACAACTATATAACAATTTTATAAAAGAGGATAATAAAGTAGGCACAGAAGTATCAAATATTAAGAAGAAAGATAAAAAGAAATTTAAGAAGAGTGAAAATAAAATTAAAGCAGAAGAAAACAAAGGTCAAGAAAATAAAGTTACAATAAGTGATACAAATATAAAATCAAAAAGAAGGAAAGCAAACAATGATCGGATAATTTTGAAAAATAAAAAAATATTGATAAAGAAAGAAATTGATGGATCTATGAAATTAAATAAAAAGCTTCAGAAAGAAATTCGACAACAAGATAAGCCATTTTTTTCTGCAAAAGAGTTTAAAGGCAATAGAAAAAGGAAAGATGATTTTGAAGATTATGATTCTATTGATATTTCAAAGAATAAAAGTAGAAAAATCGAGAAGAAAGAAAGTAGAAAATTAGACAGTTTGATCGACAGAATAAGAAAAAATAAAACGAAGAAAACAGAATTTGAAGATAATAACAAATTGTGCTCTCTATCTAGAAAGAAAGAAAAAAATCGCAAAAATAGTAAAGAAAAATTAGAATCGCTGTATACAAATATTAATAAACAAAAAAATAAAAAAAATAAAATTATTGATGTATTAAAAAATAGTAGAGTAAAAAAGAATAATAATATTAAAAATGTTGAAAATATAGCAAATTCAAAAAAAACGGATATAAAAAAATGTGAATCTTTAATTATTAATACAGATATTGAATCTCTTGATGGTCTAAAAGATAAAATAAGTAAAAAACGAAATGAAAAAAAATTTAAATTAGAACAGGAAAGAAAGAAAAATCAATCATTGAAAGTGAATAATATACATGGAATTTCTAAAAAAGTGCCTTGTAACGATAGCACTTATCATCAAAATAATAAATTAGGTAGTAAGAAATTACAATTTAAAAACATAAATAGAGAAAATAAGGATTTTGAGAACAATAATCAAAATATAAATCATAACAAACCAAAGAAAACCTCTTGTAATATTAAAACCTACAATAAATATACCAAAGTATCTGAAAGAGGAGATCCAACTATTCAAGCACTTAATCAGGCCACAGAACAAACACTTAATGTAAGTTATTAATTCATTCTTTGTTTTTTTCGTTATGTTTATAAATAATATTAAAAATTTAATAAATTTCGAAAATACAAATATAATTCATAAAAAAAATAAAAGTATCAACATATTTATGGTAATCATTCATCTAAATGTTTCTTAATTCTTATATAATTATATTTATTATTAATTTGTAAATATACAATATTCAATAAACCGTTAAAATGTTTGATAGCTAATACTGGAGCACATATAATATGATCTATAATATACATTTATTTATCTGTAAATATTAATAACGTAATATATAATTTATTAAATGAATATATATATATATATATATTTAAAGAAATCGGTTTAAAATACAACAGACAATGATACATTAAGATCAATTGAATATCTAATAGATTTATTTTTAGATATATAAGTTTTAAAAATGACTGTTGAATATGTTATATATCTAATTGCAATAGCATTACAATATTATACAATAATAACCAATAATAATATTTATATTATTTTATACATAAATTTGTGTAACTTTTTAAATTCATATTTTGTTACTGAATACTCATCAAGAATGTCATAATTCTTAAAAAGTTTTATAAAAAATTGCATTATCTATGATTTAGTTTTCTGATTAATTAAATATACGTATGTATAAAATTCTATTCTCACTTGTGAAGTTAAACTGTATTAAAAATTAATTACAAAATAAGTATTAGTAAATTAATAAATAAAATATTTATTTTTATTAATCCATTTATTATTATTTGACTTTTTTAACTAGAATTATATGTCGATAATATGTATAATTAAAAAAAGATATTCTTATGAACATTTTTAAGGAAGAAAAGCATTCTAAAACTTTTAAACAATAAAATTGTTTAATGTTAACATTCTCAAATAAAAACATTAAACAATAAAAAAATATATAAAAAACATTATTCTAAAATATTTTCAGAATTATTGGACTTTTTATGGATAGTTTAATGCTGTAAATGTTTTTTTTTTTTTAGTTACTTATTACTGTTAATTAATTTTATTTATTAACAATTTGTGTATATTAATTATTTTTTAATAATCTACTTATCATTTTCAAGAAAGCTTTACAATTAATGTTTTACTTTTTCTTTTGTATTTGCGATTTGGTAAATAATATTTTGTCAATCCTTTCACTAGACAAAAATAATTTTATATTAAAATTGTTATAAGTTTTAAAATAAATCGATTAATAAATACACATACAACAAAACACTCTTAAAAACATTTAAAAATAGTTTTGCAATACAAATAGTTAAAAATCTGAAGTTATATTACTGAAATATTAAAATTTCTTCATAAATTTTGAACCTTGAATATCAAATTTGTTTTTTATTTTCACAATTTTAAAAAACGAAATATTTTAAAAAATTTTAAAAAGTATTTTATTGTTACTATATCTTTTCCTTACAAAAAATACAATGGAATTCGTATAGTGCTTTTAATCTCCTATTTATATAATTATTGATAATTGTGTGCTTAAATAGAAGCCTTTTTTTCTTTAAAATGATTTTTGTTATTAATACATTCATAAATTCGAACTTTTCAAAGGTATTTTTATTATTTTATTAGGATATTAACAAATGGCTAGACGATACGCCTAAACTATCGGAATTTTCATCGACTAGTGATTTACCAGTATTCCATACTTTGACAAACGATTCTTTTGCTTCAACGATTAATAAATATTCAACAATGATGATGACATCAACAACAGTAGTAGCGACAGGAGCAGTAGCGATGACAACGGATGTATCGTCTCGCAAGCGACCAACTTCTTTAAAAATATATGGGCATGCTCCTGTTAAACATAAAAAAGTGCAAAGAACCATCGACCGATTGCAGCCGGGTAAAAGTAAAGGCAATCTACTATCTAAAAAACTAGCCATAAATGAGAATATTTCTAACAATGATACTATCATCTGTCAATCGACCATTGACAATAATCAAATAAATCGGAAGTTCGATGATGAACCCAAGTTGAGTCTTGGTACCGTATTAAAAAATGTTGATTCAATTCAATTAATTTGTAAGACTCTTGTATCCTCACCAAATCCTCTATCGAATGATGATAATAATGATGAAGAAAGCATCAATAAATCAGTTACTCCTTTAGCAAATATTATCAAAGAACAATCGGTCACAATAAAAAACAAATCAGTAACTATTTCTAAAACTGCAAAAATTGAAAAGCAAGTGGAGAATGATGAAATACAAAAACCAAAATCAGGAACACCCAACTTGAGTGCTTGGTAATTAAACTTTTATGATTATATATTCATTCATTTATTATACTCATTATTAATTGATTTTATATTATTAAAGTAGCTAAATAAATATCTTTAATACCTAATATATATACTATAGGCTTAAAGCATTTGGAACACCAAAATCCAAAAAGAAGGAAGAAGAGGAAGAACTTACATTCTTTTCTGCATCTGCAAAAAAAGAAGAAATTTCCGAAATTAATGACTTAAATGCTAGACGTCAAAGGCGAATAAGTACTGGTGAAAGCAGTATCAGTGAGTCAGTATCTTCTTTTTCTCAAGAATTACCACCTAGTCGAATAAGTTGGTCACCCCAACAATGTCAACAGTCTCCATCCATATTACCTTCATTTACTCCCATGGAACCACAGCTTCGAGGTGCGGGCTTCTATCAGGATGTATTGTCAACAAGGAGTAGTCCGTACAACAGTCCATACTATACAACGCCATCACACTTTAGTGTTCAACTGGCACCTACATCTTCACCTCAAAATAATCCAATTTCTTCAGCTCATTCCTCATCAGTTAATTTTGATCAATCTATTGTATCAGCGTCACTAAACTTGTACTCTCAGCTAATTCCAAAAACATCATTTAAGTCTTTGTCACAAGCCCACTCTCCTGTGATTCAAAACTGCTTTCCTTGCAATTCATCGCTAAGTGAGTCACAACAGACTTTTACAGCCCCGATTGATGTTACTCGGAATCAGTCCCGAATTTATTCACAAGTAGGTAGATAGTATAGAAACAAATAAATCAGCAATATGAATTTATAATTTGTATTTTTTGTTATCAATATTTCTTTTTAGTAAAATTTTACCATCAAATTATTAGAGAATTTGGTTAAAACATTTTATTACTTCAAAAGCTTAATCAAATACTGTTTTGAGCCTTGTGATTTATATGTAATAATATACTACATTTTTCATATCAATATTTTTCATTATTAGTTTGTTATTTAATTCGAATTTAAAGTATATTACGATTATAAACAAACATAATTTAATTTAAAAATTAACATAATAATGTACTGTGTATACGCATATGTACATATATATATAAAATAAAATGTAGTATATTATATATATATATATATATATATGTTGGTATTTATCATTTAAAATTAACATTCATTAAACAATGAACTTTATTTTAAAATTCTGAAATGTTAAACTATAAATTTATATTTAGAAAATTTAATAAATATGAATAATAAAACTTAGTTTGATACAAAACAGTAAAGGGAAATAATTGTTTAAAATTTCGAAAAGTATTCTAATATTAAAAATATTTGGTATTTAAATGTATTATCAATATCATCTTCTATTGATCCATTTTTTAATAGGAGAATAATTTAATTTGAGAATTATAAAAATTAAAAAAAAATTTATTAATAAATTATAATTATGCTAAAATACCTCTTAATTTTTTGAAATATTGTAATTTTGTTATATAATAATATTTTTAATAATTAATACGTAATGTTAGACATAAGATTGCTTCTCATATTGGTTAGTTTTATCCAAATATTGAATCATTAATATTTTGTATAGTTTTTATATTTCAATTTGAATTATATTTTATAAATTGTATGTTCAAATAAAATAACTGTTTTTACCTAATTGCCATAGTCGTTACAGTCGTCCTCGCAGTTATCATCACAAATGCAACCATTAATACCCGGATACTCGCAACCATCATCTGAAATACCAGCAGGCAGTTACACACAATTATCATCATCGCAGACTTCATTAAATTTTACACAATTGTCGTCTCAGGAGCAGCACTCACCTTACTCGCAATCATCACCTCAGCTACTACCAAGTTATTCGCAGTTGTCATCTCAACCCCAGCAGCATTTCCCTTATTCTAAATCTTCACCCCAACAGTCCAGCTTTTTGCAAGTTTCTCCAAGACCATCCTCAACAACGTATTCCCAGCCCTCATCTCAATTATCGAGTTATACGGTGCTGGGGTCAAGTCCATATTCTCGGTCAAATTTGGGTAGGCTAAATGTCTTCAAGTTTTTATACTTGTTTAAATTTTTATATTTTTCGAATTATACAAGTGTTTTTGTTTGTCATATTTTCTAACACTAATTAATATAATCAATTGTAATTCCATAGATATAGACAGATTAAAATGAAATTTGAAAAACTTAGAAAATATAAAATATAATCTTTCGTTTAATATGAATATTAAAATATAATGTTCAAAACATATTGGTAGTTTAACACATTGATAGTAAATTAAATTTCATTTTATTGAATCTTATTATATAAATTTAGTTAAAAACTATCAAACACAAATTATAAAAAATATAAAAGAAAAAAATAATTTAATATTTTGTATTATAAGGAATAATATGTAGTTCTTGATTTTTATTCTGATTGAAAATTTTCATTTTTTAAATATTTAAAATTTATTATTCAATTGTGAAATTAGTAAGTAGTATTCAATTATAATATATTTCTATATTTTGGGCAAAAATCATTTTTAAGTTTATTGTGTGCAATTCTATTCACAATATATGATATTTCTTGTAAAAAAGGTTGCATGTACGTACAGTTATTATTTATTATAGATAATTTTAATGACAAAATAGAGAAATAGACAAAAGAAATAAGGAAATTTCAATTTAAGTAATTACCATTTTATTAACTTCAAATATGTTTATTTAGTATATTGAATGTCATAAAAACTATTATTTCTACCACTTTTTGTTTAAAGCTTATTTAGTTAAATTCTGGATAATTTTAATTGTTTGGTATATTTTTTTATAAAAAATTATATAAAGTATCAGGAAAATTAGGTTAATTTATGTCAAAATCAAAACTTATTTTTAAAATTTTATATTGATTTAATGTAACATTGTATTTTGATATAATATAATCTATTTTGTTGAGACCTTGTTAAAGAAAGTGTACAAACTGTATTGTTATTAAATATTCTTCTTTATTTTATTATTAAAAATGCCACAATCAATACTTCAAAAATTTCTGCTTCATTCATAATGTAAAATAAAAAGGAAAAGTTAAAAAATATATATATTTATAACTATAGTCAATAATAAGTCTAAGTGCACATACAATAATTTTTAATTATAGGTATTTGGCCACGAAACATTGACTTTTTTGTTGTATTTTTTGCTTAACTTTTGTAAAAATAAATGTAATGGATTGAAAGCATTAGCATAATTCTAATCAACTAGTTAATTGGTCATTAGTGGAATCATAAAAGCTGAAAGATATTCAGTGTTATTTATATTTAAGATTGGTCTAAAGTCTTCATTGAGAATACGCAATAAATACTATTTTAATTGTATTTACTTTGATATAAACCTATTTTGACGAATTAAATAAGCATACTAATGACTTGTAATTCAAACATTTTAATAATAATTATGAAATCCTTATCTATTGTATCAATTCTACTGATCTCTTGAAAATCTTTATTGTTAATAGTTGATAAGGATGAAATTCTTATTTGCTTTAATAGATTTTTAATTTCTTTAATAGCCTTAAAATTTTACATAACTAAATCATAATAATTTATAGTTCAATCTTAATTTTATTCGTTTTATAATTTATTAATACCATTGCTCACACTTTTACTAACTTAATATATTTTTAATACTTATTCGTCTGCAAATACAATTGATGCGGATTTATAGTTATAAGGTTCTGAAACTAAAGTGGTAATGGTTTGGTATTTATAAAGTTTAAAAATTTTAATGTATCCTTTGCTGATACATATAGAATTTTTAAATCCTGGATGCTTTAGTAGCTTCCAATAGGTAGTAGAATTTCATTATACCGACATAAAAAACTTTACACCTAGATATTTACTCTACTCTAAAGAAATATTTTTGTACATTTATTGTATATATCATATACTTTCAATTATTTCAAGTGAACAGTTGAAAAATGATAAGAGAAATTATTACAAGATTGAATTTATTGTTATTACTTGGTTTAAAAAAATGATTTACCTCGATTCATTGAAATATATAATTTAACTATAAAACAAATAGTTATAGGAATTAATTGATTGTAATAATGTTAAGTAAAAGTAAACACAAACATATTTTAGATATTATTAACTGACTTTCATAAAAATTTGTTTAAAGGTTCTACTGAACAATTAAATATATTTATTAGCTTTGATAAACAAAATATACCACAATTAACAGCCAAAACTTGTTACCATTATAATGCTAATTCTTAAACAAATGAATTCGTCCATACTTATTAGATTTAACATCCTTCAATTTATATTTTTCAGTATTCACAAAACTTGTTGATTGTTAAATATTTAGTTTAAATAAATATGTTATGTCTTTCTTTATTTATTTGGTTTACTTTTTAATGAAAGATGAAATGTTTCACATTATGAAAATATAATAACTTTCAATTTTGTATTCTATATATAAAATTGTCATTCAATTTTCAATATTAGATTGTTTAAATCGATAACTAATTTAATATAAAGTTTAGATGAATAAAATTTGAATGATGGAAATGTATAGGTTTATTCGTTTTATTGAATAATCTAATGATAAAAAAGATACGATATTTATGTGAAAATGTTTTCTCATATTTGTTTTTTTATATTTTTGTTATAAAACAAGCGTCTTTTGTGAATGTCATATTTATTTTAATATGATTCCATAATTGAATAATAAAAGTTATTAGATGCATTCACGTTGATTACTTCGTCGATATTTATGTCCATATTACAAATTAATATAATGGTATATATATTATTTTATTAATAAAAAATTTTATTTTAATCTTGTTTCCTGGTAAAAAAGTTAATTTTTTTACTTAGATATATTATTATACTATTTGCGATACTTTTTAATCAGGTTTTTTAAATAGTCAGTTTATTTTATTCTCTATTTTTTTAAATAAACTTAATTACTAGCTCTATCTTTGCAGCGAAATTTATGAATATAAATTTATGAATATAAATTATAAAATGAGATGCTAGAACTAAATAGAAATGACTAAAAAACAGAATGTGATGTTTGTATACTTTTACATAGTACATTATTGATGAAAACCAAAATTTTTTGTTATAAAATAAATGTTTATCATCATCGTTTTATCCTAAAAACAAATTTAGAATTTTAATTAACTGTAGCATAAATATATATTTTTGTAACAATTACGCATTTTTTAAAACAAGCTAAAACCTTAATGTCTGTATATAAAAAAAGTAATAATTACATAATAGTAATTTTATATTCGTTTCATGATTTCACAATGCAATATGACGTCAATTTCATATCTCCAAATCTTATAAAACTTCATGGAATTTTTCGATCTTCATAAAATCAAATTTTTTAAAATCTTAGTAAATTGATTATTTTCTCGAATTTATATTCAAGCTCAGTTCTTTATATCATTTTCATCATATTTTGTCCTATTTTATTAATACACTCACATAATGGCTTTAACATTGTGGAAATATATTATTATTTTGAAAGTATTCAGTTAAATTTTGTTAATGATCTGTAAATGTTTTTGTATTATCAAATTCATACAGAATAAACAAGATTTTCACCCAATTTTTTCGTAAACTTCTTTAATATCCTGAAGCACTATATGTACAAATATGGAATATTCAATTTTATCTCAATTTATTTAGTTAATCTAACCTAATTGGAAGTATTCGATCTTTTCATTCTTATCAGAGGATCATTATGGATAACGAAGTATCTATCATTTTTCTTCATTATCTTGTTCACATATAATCATAAAAATTGCCGTCATTACATCATCATTTATGATCACTATGAATATATCATTTATGAATATATTTTAAATTTGATTCCTTCATTTAATTTTATGTAATAAAAATTGATTCTATTCTATAATCTACGCATTATAATTGAACATAAATCTATACCAATTTAAAAAACATTATTTTTTATTAGAGTATGAAGTAAATAAAATATGAATTTATAAAAATGATTATTTTGATCTTTATTGATTATTACATTAAAAGAAAAAGATATTTTAAGTTTTAACTTTTAATAATAGTATAATGTAGATAATAAATTCAGCTTATTATTGTACATTACGCAGTTATGGCGCAATCATCACTGCAGGCTCGGATTTACTCTCAACCGTCACCTCAATATTTATCATCATATTCAACGCAGACATCGCCTCATCGGTTGCCTACATATTCTCAGACTTGTCCACAAATATCGCCAAACTTTTCGCAACTCTCTAAGCAGGCGAGAACGTATTCTCATTCGTCAACCCAGCATATGCCGGAGCAATCGCTACTAAACAATGTACTGCAACCTCAACAACCAAACACAAATTTTTCCCAATCAAATCAGCAACTGAGTCAACAAGCTCAGGATCAATTAGTTCTTTTCACAAAAATTTCTGAAGATTATACCCAGAATACATCAATAATTCCTTTTACTCAACCTGTTAAATCTACATATCTTCAATCATCTGTTACATTTTCAACAACTATAGCAAAGCCCATTGTTACCAAAGAGAATCAGTTACAACAGCAACTGGCAAGCTCAGGAAATCTAATTACTCTTAAACATCAAATTTATCAGACGGTGTCGAATTCGCAATATTCACCTACTTATACAGGTAATACGTTTTCTACACCAAATAGGGTAAACAATCAGTTGGTTACTGAAGCTTCACTGAGGTCTGCAAAATCTATATTAACGAATAACGAAACGCAGCAACTAATCCAACAGAAACAGGTCAGTTGTAATTCAATTTCTTATGAATAATTTCAAGCTTTAAATTTTCTAAAATAAAAATATTTACTTTAACAAAATGTTTATTATTAGTCATAAAATATATATATTTAATAATTTTTTAGTTTTTCATACGCTATATATTAGTACAATGCCTTAATTAATGTTTCTAAAACGTATATCTCTAATAGAAGTTCGATTTTTTATAAAATTAGAATGATTTTTATAATTCACGTTTTAAATTAATACTTTAATTTAAGAAATATTTTGTCCATCTTTTTTTTAAATTTTTGATGAAAAAGATATGGTTTAAAATTTAATGCAAATTACACAGTATATAAAAAATAATACTAAAGAAATAAAAAATAAAAATGTACTTTTGTTTTTACAACACATGTTTCTTCGTATAATATTATCTCTATTCAATAGATGTTACAAAACCTCTCAAGTTTAAATAAAATATAAAATCAAGTAATAATATATATTATGTAAATTTTATATTATCTTAATATTGTAATATATAATATAGTAATATCATGATATAGAAAAATCTTTGTCATAAGCAAAAACTCAATTATTATAAAATATTTAATACTATATATACTTAAAACAAGTCATATCATTGGTGAAATAAATTCTTAAGACTGAAAATACATTAACATTTTTTTTATCTTTTGTATTAGTACATTTGTATTGTAGTTTTACCTTTTGTATTAATTATTTATATTTTTTAATTCAATCTAATTATTTTTAACAAAAAACAAAAGTGTAATTATTAATGTGTAATACGCTAAAGTTAAAAGGCAAACATAAATAAGTATTAGAAAAAATGCTAAAGTAGAATATAAATGAATCATTCATATGATTATTTTGATTTATAAAAGAGCAGACACAAAAGGTTTAAAGTAATATGTCAGACAACAATGCTATTGAATTTCAGGTTCAAAAGAATCATGAACAACAGGTACAACTGTTTGATTTTCAACAAAAAGTAGCCAACCATGAATCTTTATATTCGAGTGGATTTCAATTGACTCCGTACCCAATGTCAACTGTATGTCGACCAGTGTATTCAAATTATTTTGATACTAATATCAGAAGCAGAACAATTACTACTGATATTTTCGGTAAAAACTTAACTCCTGTTAAGAAACGTATATATAATGAACCTTTGGCAACTGCTAACACAACACAACATTCTAATCAAGAGCAATTTACTTTCGATTCAGGTATGACTCTCGCACACTCACAATCCTATATACCCGTGACTACTTCTAATCAATTTGATAGCGTTTTTGCTAATAATCTTGTTGATTCAGTTGCTTCAAACTCACCCTATGCACGATTACAATTAGGTTTGGTTGCACCCACTGCCAAAGACACTCAACAACTGCTGTCAATACCGTGGACTACTAATAAAAATAATGCTCTCGCCACATACGAGATATCCACTACGGCCAGTCAGTCTGAGCTTGAACTGAACTTATTACAGACTTTGCAGAGTGCTGCAGCTAAAAATTCAAGTATATTCTCGATGACGCAGCAAATGTCAGAACAAATTCCCTTAGTGGATAAATTAAAAAAGAATTTTAAAGATAAGCAACATCAGCAGTACCCACAACATTTGAATATGAGTGTAGAGCAACAATCGAATAAGATTTCGAGTTTTTCACAGGATGGTAGTATTAGCAGTGATTCCATTGATCTCAAGCAATCAACTTTAGGTGGTAGCACATTTAATTTTACTACTTCGACTAATGCAACCAGCAGTTCTGTTTTCTTTGACAAAGAAGTTTCATCTTCTGCAGCAGCTGCTGCCCATCGTTTTCTTGATGATTTACATAACCCTAATCTGTCAAGTTATTATAATATGGCTCTACGTCAGCAGCAACATCAACAGATTCAACAGCAGACTCAGCATCAGCAAGTGCAACAGCAAGTTAAACCAGTATCCAATATAGTGCAACAAGCCTGCAAATTAAATAAGCAGTCGACAGCAAAACGTTATTCAGGACATCCATTCCTTCATTCAGCACAGAGGCCAACATCATATATACCACCAGTTTCTCCTTATGTTACACCTAATTTAGGTGTAGATTCTTCAGCATATCAACAATACTTACATTCGTTATATGCATTACAATCCCCACCTCATCATAGGCCTGCCTGGCTCTAGCCACCATCGAGACTGACACAATAGTAATACGTTAATGCGATAGTCAGTTTTAAATTAATTAAATGAGATGCTTTTGCACACTGCCCAAATACTAGTATATTGATTTAAAAATCGAAATACTTATTTTACGATTTTCCACCTGTTTTATGTTTATAAAACAGACTGTTGTTCCTGTTAATATTAAAACTACTATTTCTATTTTTACCATTAAATAATTGCATTACAGAATTATTTTGTTTTATTTTATTACATTATATGAAAAATAAGAATAAGAAATGTTGTTTATCAACTTTAAATGATTATTAGTAATCTTATGTGCACATGAAGGCGTCTCGTTCTCGTTTCTTATATTCAGTATTGAATTTAATTTATTATTTCATAAAATATTCCTTTTGTTGAATTGTACATACCAAATTAATTTCATGTGATTAGAGATACATCAAATTAAGCTCTCTAAAAAATTTTTGTTATTTCTATCTACTGATAAAAAATTAAGCAAATATTTTTAATGTTTTACATTGTATTTTTTAAATTATTCTACAAACATGAAAACTTTGTTTTTGACTATTTTAAAGTTAGCCATATTAAAATTCAAAACAAAAATTAAAGTTTTATCCATTTTATTGATAATATTAGTTTTTAACATTTGTAGTGATATGTAAATAAAAATGTAGTTAATATAAAATAATTTGTTATACTGTATTGATTAATGCAGTGTCACTGTATCGTTCATATTAAAATGAAGCTTTATACATCATTGATGAGATAAGGAAATGAAAGATTTCTTTTTTACGATGCCAAATTGTTCTGATCATTTATACATGAATATATTAATTTGTTACGTAAAATAAATATTTTGTATATAAAAAAACATCCGACGAGAATAATTCGATGTTTAAAAAATAACAATAAAAACGAAAAATATTAATAAGTGAATGTTTTTCCCATTTTTGAAACTAACATTGCTCAGACGTACGTATGCATTGTTTATTGTAAATTGTAAATGTTTTATGAGGATACAAATTAAAATGCGATTTGTTACAAAGAAGTAGTTTTATTTTATAACCCATCTTTTTTAAGAACTGATTTGAATATAGATGTCACTACATTGAAAGTCAATCCGCGGGCTTTTTTCGAGATAACAGTTCTCATTTTTTTTTACATAATTACAGGTTACGTGTAGCTGTATTCAGAAGTAATTTTATTTAATAAATTTAATTCTAATTATTGATAAATGTCTTTAATCAATTATGAAGATACTTTAACATCTTATATCCAAGATGATGATAAATTGGTATAGAAATTTTATCTAATTAAATATTTAGTAATTAAACTTTTGATTTGTATGTACATAAATATAAGTAAAATTATTTTTATGGTTTATCAAACAGATAAGTATTATTTATTTCAGGTAACTTATAAATGGTTGAGTAACAAATTAAAAATACATGTTAATGTTTCAAAAAATATTTTAAAACAATATTGGGACAAGTATAGAAAAAATAAAATGATTGTTGCTACTTTTTTATTAGTAGGATCATTGCATGATAGATCAATTCATATAGCAGTAGTTAAAGATTCAAATTTAAATACTACTAGAAACAAATTTATAAATGTTGACTGTGAACATGTATATAGTTTACAAAAGTCTTTGAATGATATAGAACTATTAGCTTTAACAGATGAAGGAGATTTTTATTATAGTGCCATTAAATATAATTCTAACCTTGTAAAAAATAATGAAATTCATAGTTTACATTATACTGGATATATTAAAGATGACTCTTCATATTATTTATTTAAAAATGTAATAAAAAATGAAAATATCAAAAAAGTAATGTTTGAAGAAAAGAATAGTAATAAAGCCAAAATACCTATTCAATTAAGTAAGTCTGAATTTAATGATCTTATTGGAAATAAATTACAAATATCAAACATAGGACAAGATTCTAGCAGTGATGAATGGAAAAATTCTGAGCATTCCTTTGATACAGAATCAGAAGTAGCTAAAATAGAAAATTTAAAATTAAATGTAAAAAAGGATAATATGATTAGAATAGAAAAAGATGTTACAAATCTACAATTTAAAAATAAGATCAGAATTATTTCAAAAAATGAATTAGTAACTAGGCAATTTAGTACAACGAATATACAAGGTGGGGAACAAAATTTTATTAAAAAAAATGAACTATCAAAACGAAAGAGAATTATTTTAGATTCTAGTAAAGATGAATTCATAAACAATAATGGTAAAGAAGAAAATAAACAAATAGAACAAGTACTTAAAGTCATTAGAAATAAATCTCCAATAATACAGCTTGAACTCAAAGATAACAAACATATAATAAAGAAAACAACTGATAAAACTTTTAAAGATGAAGATGGTTATCTTGTTACAAAAAGAATCCATATTTATGAAGATGTTAATGATAATGATAAATATATCAAAGTTAAAAACCAAGAATCTCATAAGCCAAAGTCTGTAAAAATAATAGCAAGAAAACAAACGACATTAACAAATTTTTTTAAAAAGTCTTGAAATATGATATTCCAATGTTATTTTTAACATAAAAAATTAATAAAAATACCTAATTTGTATTTAAATTAATATGAATTTTGTTAACTACCACTGCATGCATAATACGCTGTTTTAATTATTTACATTAATTTTTTATTAGAAGAATATTAATAATATAAAAAGGAATATAGATAAAATATTTAACTAGTTTATTGAAATTAATTTTTGCCATTTAATATAATATGAACTATTAAATAATAATTTTATTTTTTGTATTCAATATTATAATAGTAATAGTGTTTATATATCTGGTATAACATTTGTAATTTATTTATAAGAAATTTTATTTTAATAAGTTCTTTTTTAATTATACAATTAATACTGAAAGCTTATAAATATTTTCAAATTAAATTTTATATAAATATAATAAAGAATATAAATAAATTTAATCTTATTAATTAATTGAATATCATTTTGTGATAGTTAAGATTATTTATAAAAATATGAAAATATTTATTATATAAAAATGATGAATTTATTAAAATAATATATTTAAACAAAATTCTTCATATCTCGACTACATTAATATTAACATTAATGTTTATTTAACCTTTTGATTTTAGTATAAATATTAAAATAATTAAGGAAGCCCATAGAATTCATTGTGAAAACAATGATATCTGATTTAATAATTCATGATCATACCTTCTATTTTTAAATTTCTTTCTTAAGTATTTTATATACATAATTATATGTGTAATATTGATATATTTAATAAAAGTAATTATAAAGTAATATTTCTATTTTGTTTTCAGATTTGAAAATTATAAGTCATCTGAGAAAATAAATAAAATTTTTAATAAATATCTGTATATGATTGCATATTTTATATTTTTAATGTCAATATCAATTCAGATATTTTTCTAACATAATATATTCATTTTATTATAAAATTAAATTTATGTTATATAAATAGATTTACAGATATTTATCTCTATATTCACGATTTTTATTTTACATTGCAATTGATTTTAAAGGTAAAGTTTAATATATCTATTGGATTTAACAACAGAGATATAGAAAAAATTTAATTCTTTTTAATTTAAAACAAAATATAAAAAGAACTTTTTGTGAATATTTGTAATAAATATATAAATAAATATAAATATATAATACAGTATGAAATCTATTTATAAAGTACTTTAAAGTTTTAAAGATTTAATTATAATCATTTAATAAAATTCTGATGATATAAATAAAACAAAATTTTTAATTTATATTTAAAAAATTTGTACTAACAGATTTAAAAGTGTATTAAATATTTGGTTATAAAAGTGAAGTATAAAAATTATTAATAGTTATGTATTAAATTATATCAATGGTATTTATACAATTTGTTGATTTAATTACAATAACTTTATTTATAAATAGTCTTACCTATTGTTGAAATATACTAAATTATATTGATTTTAAAAGGATTTAATTAACAAAGTATTAAATTTAATAATAAAAGTAAGTTAACATTTATTCTTTTATGCAACTATATCAAACTTTCAAATGTGAAATATTTAAATATAATTTTGCATTGATGTTTTAATTTAGACAAGTATTAATGAATCTAAAAAAATTTTTTTTATAGGTATTTGTTAAATAATTTTTTTTAATGTAGGATTTAGAATTAATGGATTTAAAAATCTGCAAAGTACTTTCGTAGCAGAATATAAAATATTTATTATTTTTTATATTATTTTTTCCTATTAAACCTAACTTACACTTCATTGATACTCCATTGTTTAGATGTAGTTTTTATAGGTGCATGTTTCCTAATGTCTTCAAGAAATATAAATATTTGTTGGTAGTATCCAGATTTACTCCAAGTTTCATTATGAGTACCATCAAGTATTTGAACTTTCCTTTTAAAATTACTACCACAAGCTTCAAAAAGTTCATCCATCATTTCAGGTGGCACTAATTTGTCTTGTCTTCCAGAAATAAAAAGTGTAGGCACAGAAATTGAACGTATTTTATATATTGATAAGTACTGAAAAATGTATTTATCAACATTTTTATAACTTTTTATAACATTATAATTCTTTAATCCTTAAAAACATTACCTTATTTTTATAACAAAATAATGGAAGATATTGAATTATTTTTAATTTAATCAAATTTATTGCCATATCTGGTATAGTAGTAAAAGTATTTTCTACAATGAGGCACCAGATTCGTTGTGAGATCTCTTGTCTTGTAGCTATATCAATAGCAACAGCTCCACCTAAATTAGATCAAATATGTTTTTAAAATGTGAATTATTATTTATTGTGTTCATAGCAATATGTAAAAATACAATAATGTATGCCTAAAAACAATATTTATATTTTAAGTATATATCATGATAATTTTTATATTGTCTTAATGACTTAAGTTTATAAAACAAATGAGTTGTGCTGATAAATATATTAATTTTGAATAATGCCTTATTTTTAAAATATTTAAATGTTATTAATTTAAAAATATGAATGACATCTTTAAAAAAATTTAAATTTAATTTACATTATTATAACTATTTACAGTTAAACACATATTAATTTAAATCAATATAATAAAATAATTTTTTAATATAATTTTTTAATAGCAATATTTTAATTTTTTTTAACATTTTCTAATAACATATTTGTATATAATTATTAAAACTAATTAGCAATCGGATTTAAATTACCTAATGATCGACCAAAAATAATAATTTCATTTGTATTAATGTCATTGCGTGAATAAAGATATTCTATTCCAGTTCGTGCATCCATATAAAAACCTTTTTCTGATGGAGATCCTTGTGATAACCCATAACCTCTGTATTCTAATAAAAGTACATTACAATGAACATTTTTATAAAGTTGTTTAACGTTGTCTAATCTGTAAAACAAAACATGTTTACTACAATTATTTAATAAATAAAATATAAACTTTTATATTTCATATATATTATATTTATATTATATATAAATATTTTATAATTAAGACTCAATATAAATATATAGTTTACCTATGTCCCATATTTCCAGCATTACCATGAAGAAATAATAGAGTTGGAGCAGTTTTTATTAAATTTTTTGGTTGTGGAATGAAAAACATATGAATCATAGTTCCATCAATGGATTTTGCATAAATGCTTTGGTAAGGTAAATTATATAAAGAAGGTGATGGTACATAAGTTCGAGCATTAGCAGGTAATCTTGGATAATATAATAACTTATCTTCTATATTATATAGAATACCTAAGAAAGTTAAAGTATATTCATACGAAAAACTTATATCTTATACACATCAAAATATGTTACTTACCAACAGTAGCAAAACAGAGTAATAAAAATGCAATAATACTGCTATATAACCAATAGAAAATAAGACATAATAATAAATAAACTGCAGATAAAGCCCAAAATTTTAAGGCAGTAGCGTGAAATATTCTAATCATCGAATTTATATAAGTAAAACGAAGTCGTAAAGACATTATTGATCAATACTTTGAATCAATTATAATTAACTAAAAGTGCATGATACTAAATACTAAAATATATTTAATATTAATATCCTTCTTTTATTCATCTTACTTCCATCTTGTAATATCATTAAAATGTAAATTCTATTTTTTCAAATAGTATTGATATTGCTGAAACATAAAAATTATATAATAAGAAAGAATTCATATTTTAATAAAACAAAAATAATTCATTATTTATAAAAAATAAATTCTGACTAATATTACAAAAAATAATAAATTAACAAAAATTATTTATAATATTATATCTATATTATATAATATTTATATCAATAAATAAATTAAAAATAAATATAATAATAACTAGTGTAATTAGTTATTAGTTATATATATTTTAGTTTCTTATAACATAATTTTAGTATTTTTTTTCATTAATATTAAATATTGAAATTGTATTGTATCGTTCCACAAATGATAAATTTTTATAAAATTAGTCTTGTGCTAGACATTTAATAATTAATCTCTCTTTCTATTAATATATTATACATACTAAATTTAAAAAATTCTATTCTAACCAAATTAATTAAAAATTTTTCATTTATTATTAATAGTCCACCATTGAAAACATCAATTGTAATAAAAACTCTTTAAATAATTAATAATATATTCACTTTTATTTAAAATTAATATGCAAATTAATTTTAATCAATATAAATTATTTTAAAATATATTAGCTCAACAATTTTATTTTTCAATTAAAATAAATATTTTAAAAATATTGTTAAAAATAATTATATTTACATATAATCGTAAACTTAATTCTTCTTCATTAAAAATTTTTTTAAAAAATCGAAAAGAACATATTTTATAATTTTTGGATTAACCTTAGTTTCTTGTATTCAAAATAGAATAAATAACAGTACATAGATTATTAACCTGAAAAAATTAGTTTCTGAATTTCTGAGTTTTCTTATCATAAAAAATTGTCATTTTTAAGGATTTTCATTTTATATTTATAAAATATATTATAATTATATAATTAATTATCTTTGAAACTTTTAAATAACGTGAATCAATTTTGGATTAATTTTTTTTTACTTATTTTGTAGCATTTTCATTTTCAATTAAATTGAATTTTCAGATTTTAAAGTTTTAGTAGTAAGAGTAGTAATCTGAAATTTTATAAAAGATTATTGGCTAGAAAGATGAAAAATCAATATATTATATCCAATAAATAATTATTATAAGAGAGATAAATGTATTTGGATTTTTGGCTATTTTAATATTTAATATTTAATAATTCACATAGATTATAAAATGTAATTACAGTATAGAACAATGAAGATAAAACAGAATACGTTAATAAAGATTGAAACATTTTGATTTTCAGAATTTAGAATATACTATTGCTTATACATAAAATGTTTATGAAAATTATAAATAGCGGATTTGTTAATAATTTTGTGTTATTTATATCTTTACCATCTTTATTGTTGATTTTTAAAATAGAGTTCATCATAAAATGGAAATATGAAGAATTGTCTATTGCAATTACCTATTCTATTAATGGAAAGTGTTTTAAGATTGCAAAATTTCAAATTATGTATAGTATAATACACATGTAATAAGTATAAATTATAGGTTAAAAATAAAGGATTGTTTTTAAGATGTAGATGATATTATAAGAGTATTATTATCAACGTGCAATGTAAGATTAACATCTACTATTGTTAAACATTTTTAAATAAATTTATTTTTAAATAATTTCTTTATCAATGATAAAATTCAGAATTTATTATATTTACATTATTAATTCAGGAAATCAGGTATTTTATTATATAATGGATTATGAATATAGACATTTTTATCGGGAAAAGGATATTCATAATCGTTGTTGCAGTGGAAAGTTTTGGTGTATTAAGGTATGAATAATAGTGAAATACGTATATTAACAGTTTCCTAATTTTGAAATTGTATATTTAAAGGATATATGTGGAATTATCTGTGTTATTTTGACATGGCTTTTAATAATTTATGCTGAATTTGTTGTTATGGCCGTAATTTTGATTCCTACAATAAATTCATTTTATTCCAGTTTTAATATAGCGATATTTCAGACATTAGCCTTTCTAGCTTTTATTTCACATCTAAGAACAATGTTTACAGATCCAGTAAGTAGATTAATATTATTTTTTATTTTGCTATGTCTATTCTTTTGTAAATAAATTCAAAAGGGTGCAGTACCAAAAGGAAATGCAACAAAAGAAATGATACAACAAATGGGATTTAGAGATGGTCAAGTAGTTTTTAAATGTCCAAAATGTTGTTCAATCAAACCAGATAGAGCACATCATTGTTCGGTATGTCAAAGGTGTATTAGAAAAATGGATCATCATTGCCCTTGGGTAAATAATTGTGTAGGAGAAAATAATCAAAAATATTTTGTTCTTTTTACTGTAAGTAAAATTTAAACTTGACAAAATTTATATTATAATTATATTATTTTATAAATTTTTTTATTTCAGTTTTATATTGCTGGTATATCATTACAATCATTATTTTTATGTATACAACAATTTACTACTTGTGTAAGACAAGAATGGCGTGACTGTACAGCATTTAGTCCACCAGCTACAGTTGTGCTGCTATTATTTTTGATATTTGAAGCTTTACTATTTGCTATTTTTACTGCAGTAATGTTAGGAACACAACTGCAAGCTATTTGGAATGATGAAACTGTAAGTAATTATATTTCATTTATAATAAAAAAATTAGAACTCGATATTTATTGAATTTTAATATTAGGGTATAGAACAATTAAAAAAAGAAGAAGCTCGATGGGTACGAAATAGCCGATGGAAATCTATCCAAGCCGTTTTTGGAAGATTTTCAATTGCATGGTTCTCACCATTTACAACTCCCCCAAATGCTAAAATAAAACTTGATTCATTTTTGTATTCTGTTTAAACAAGTTTCACTAGCATTATCAAAATATTGTAAATTCTGATTTTATACTTATGTAGAAATGGAACATTACCAAAGTTTATTTAATTATAACAATAATTAAAATGCATTTAAGATTATTTTTAAATATTTTTCATGAATAATTGCCTATATATATTTTTTATTTAATTTTAAATACTTGATTATTGAAAAATGTATAAAGCATTGTAAGTTTTATGTTAATATTTACAAAATGATTACAATTGTCTTCTAATACAATTAATGTAAATTAGCATTCTGATTTTTTAGATACACGATGATTCTATTGATATTAACTTTGTATTAATGTGTTATTCAATTTAATATGAAAATAAAAAGAATTGATTAATTTAAAGTAATTTATAAACAAAAATGAATTCAACTGAATAATTAAAATTAATTGTTTTATGCTGGGAATTATTTATATTTACAAGAATTTTAAATTTATTAATGTTTCACATTAATATGACATAAATATAATATCATAATGGATTACTATTCATTATTAAATATAAATACGTAATTTTTAAAATTTACTGAAGTTTTAACTCCCAAGGATTATGTATGACACATTATATTGTAAAGAAACAATTATTCAGAAATCTATTTTTTGTTAATACATACATACCTCAAATAATTAAACTATATTTAATTTGTACAAGTACAAAAAAGAAAATTAAATTAATAAATTCACTTTAATACATGAAAATAAAAATAATTTTTATAGGATAAAGTTTTATACAAATGCTATAAGCTGAAATACTCAATTTTAATTTAACAATGAACATCAATAATTAATTGTACATATGAAATAGTACATATGAAAATTTAATTTTGTATGTAAATTATTAACAAATTATACATTGAAATATTTTATTGTTACAAATAAACTTATTCTTTCATTCAATAATTTAATTTCTAGAAAAATACATAGCTTCTGTATTTATTCAACTGTAGAATTATTTTATTGTCTTTTATCTTTAAATTTTTTTATTTATCTTTTCGTTTAATAACTTGACTCAGCCAATGACTAACTTTTGTTGTTATCTTTAAAGTAGTTGCCGATTGTTTGTATTTATCAATGAATACATCTGAAAATATAATCTTGATAATTATCTTAATAAAATTAAATAATATTAAATTTGTATACCTTGCATGCAAAAGAAACAATAGTTTGACTAAAAAATTTTTTTTGCCCATTTTTTTCTTTGTCTACCCCAGAATAACATATTTGTACAGATTTTGTTGTTACTGTGCACATAATTGTATAAATATCATGATTTATACCTTGCTTTCCATCAATTAAATAATAAAAATAATTTCTCTAAAAAGTAATGCATATAATTTGCAGAATTAAAATCAAGAAAATGTTGCATTTTTTAATCTAATAAAATGAAAATTTTAAATATTTACCAAAGCATTCTGTTTTGTTACATCTTGTTCAAGAATATTATCAAATAATTTAAATGCTTCTAAAATATTTATGGGTAATATTATATCTAATTTTTTTTAAACTTCTTTAACATATGTACTAGTATATATAAGTACTATATACTTTTATAGAATTCTGATTTATTAAACTGGCAAATTTATTTTCAATGGTATTGTTTATATTTTTTTGAAAAGTTTTAAAATATTTAACAATGTTTTCTAAAAAGAAAAATAGCTTACAAATTATAATTTGATTCAAATTTACAATCGAAAGCGAACATAAATATTATATAAATTCATATTAAATTTTTGAAGATAGTATAACCTACATAAATTTTAATTAATAACAATTTAAAATAAAAATTATCTAAGAAATTATTATACGATATAATCACATTTTTTCAAAGATACACCAATAATTAATTTTTATTATATTAATTCTAGAGATTGTTTAAAAATAGTTATAAAATGTATGAAATTAGGAATTAACGGAATATCAATTCATAGAATTATATTTTTTTATATTTGTATTAAGAAAGAAACAAGAATTGGCAAGTACGAAATTTAAATATTTAAAAATTTTTTCTTATAATTTAATTAATAAAATATGTATTTATTTATTTTTATTAAAAAATTATTTTTATATACTTGTTCACGAATTATAAAAATTTATTTATGTAAATAAGATTACCACTATTGTTCATAATGTAAATCCATCGATCGATTCTATCTTCATCATGGTAAAGGGAGCACGAGTTTTCTTTATAATTGATATCAGTAGTTCATCGTTTTTTAAAAATTTTCCTTTCATCTTTTTGAAAAATTGTAATGATTTTAAACTGTTTATTTCGGGCATGTCGATTATATTTACCAAATTTGAAAAAATAAAAATGGAAATTGAATCCTGCTCTGAATAATGTTAATCTTTTATCTCCTATATTGTCTAAATATAGAGCAGCTTTACTTAATATATTTACTTTCAATTAACTCTTATTTTCTTATAAGAAATGTATATTTTATTAATACGTTAGCTCAAATAGGGTCGGGTATATAATAAGAGCAGGAGTTTTTAATGAAATGGAAGGGATAGACAATTTTATATAAAAGAGATACTTTATAATTTGTTGAATTTATCATATTTAATATTCTTACAGATTTATACAATTCTTGTATTTAATATAGAAAGCCTTAATATAACAAACTTTAATATATCGTTAATATAAATTCGTATTACTAGTTTATGTTCAAAAGTATTGGTTCAATATTAAAATTATTATATTTTTTGTATTTATATTTGCTTCAATTCTGAAAATTCAAATTATTTAAAAAATTGTAAGTGTATGAATTATTTTATCCATTGTGGTGAATGTTTTCTTTCTGTTGATTCTGGACATTTTTTTGCAAACTACATCTTCGTGCTTAAATGATTTACAAATAGGAGATTCAGAAAAATTGAGGGTTCATATTTGTACTTGGAAAAGTATATCAATATATAGTAGTCATTCTTGCTTATATGTATGTAAGACAGTGCGATGTACTTAATAACGTCTAAGATCTCTTATTTATCAATTTCAATAATAAAATTTTTATGTATTCGATTTATAAGTTTATAATAATATATCAATGGTTTTTTTATAATTGAGTAAGATGTTATTGACTTATGGGTGTAGGAATGGTGATCATTGTGACTTACGAAGTAGATCGCCCTTTATCTACTATTATATGAAACTAAAGTAGTTTTGATATGTTTGATGGATGAGTGGAATATTTTTAAAACGCAGTAATTCACTGAAGAAGCTACTATTATGGGAAAAGTAACCCAATAATGTAAATAGAGATTTTAAAATATTTTTTAGAGTTCTTAAAATATTTTTATTTTAATCAAGTGTCGCATAATACTAGTATTAATTAAATTGAACTTTATAAATTTGTTGGAAATATCAATAGGATAGAATAATACAATTAATTAATATGCAATTAATTAAAAATTTATGAAAGATCAACAAGAGGAAAAATGCAAACGGTATCTTTTTGCTATCTGTAAGAAGTTTCTTATATTTTCAAATTATCGCTAGGTGGTATATAATGTAAAATACTCGTTATATGTCCATTTTTATTAATTCCAATTTTTATGATTGTGGTCAATATATTAAAAATGGATTGTTTTAAGATTTAAGAAGATGTCTTTCTTGTTAACCGTGACGATAATCTCCGAACAGTCGTGATATAAACTAACAAGTTATTTGAAATTCATTCTTACTACGGCCTTAAAAGCATTTTGAAGAGTAACCGCTTCGATTGATATTGTTTTTTGATAAGAAAATATTTAGATATATAAATCATTAGACAATTATTTCTAATGCTTAAGTAACTAGCAATTGAAGACTTGTCGTTTTGAGTACTTCAGCTTAATCTTTTAGAATTTAGTGTTATTGCGGTATGTATCCCTGTTTATGATACATGTGTCTATAGTGTTCGGGATTTCTCCCGTGTGTTTTTTCTCTCCCAGATGGAATCAGGAGATACAGATAGTGAAAGGAGAGGTGATCGGAATAGATGTTATTTATTGAATAAATGCTGTTGTAAAAGACTAAAACGAAGTTTATTGAACAAATAATATATGAGGAAAATG
>JAPYYT010000414.1:0-77639 GCA_030522565.1 Ceratosolen corneri
TATAATTTTGAATTTTTATATTGAAATTAAATTAATTTTTTAATTTGATTATTTTTCAATCAACGTGTTTCGTCATCTACAATCTATATTTTTAATTTTATATATATATATATATATATATATATATATATACATAGCCGTAGTTTGAATTAATTACTAATTGCTAGTTGTTAATTTGGAGAAGACGGGCCTTTCTCGGCTTCCGCGATTCTATTTACAACGAAAGAAAAAATCGTTACACGAGGTGTGGAAGTTTCCGCGAAGAAGGACAAATGTCGCCTCATTGTTTCGATGCGTTTGTCCTCTGCTTATTATCGATACATTGCTTTTTTCTATTTTGTCGAATCTCGAGTTCGAGAACGAAGGGGAAGTGAGGGGCGAAAAGTTTACGTGACAAATTCCAGGATTTAAAAGTCCGTTGGGAAACGTCTGCAATGTTCTAGAAATCTCGAACAACTTCTGATTAATGATTTGCAATATAATTTTATCAGCTTATCTAATTTAATCAAAGAGAATAAGTATTAAAAATTCTTTTATTAATTTATAACATCTGATAGCATTTACATTACAGGAGGATGTAGAATTTATAAAAGCTGAATATCAATAAAAGTATGGTATTAACTATATAGTATTTTATTAGACAAACTACTTATGAGATTTTATTTTAATATATTGTGCAATTCATTCGCTCAACTTTTAAACGAAATTTCAATATAATAAAAATATATGCATCACTTAAAGTTATAAAATTATTTAATTATGATAAATTAACCGAATTATTGCTTTCGTGTTGAAAATTGAATAAGCATTTAGTCAGTCATCCTACCAAATTTAATATTTTTATTGTAAATATTCTGGAGAGTAATCGTTATTTGTCAAGTAGCTAATAATTGTATATTTTTACTAAATTTATAAAAATACATTTTTTTATTCAAAAGAAAAATTTAACAGCATATTCATATATATTGAAGTTTAAACGTACCATTTAAAAATTACACTATAATCAAATTTTCCTTTATTTTTCGGAATTTAATAGGAAATTAAAAAAATACTTTTTAACCGTTGTATATTAAAATGTTTTAAGTGTTTAATTTAATTTAAAAATTGTGAGTATTGTATATTAATTTTCTTAGTTAATAAAATTAATTTCAAACAAAATATTATTAGAATTCATCTATAAATATTTATGATATATGAAATTGTGAAGTTCCTAAAAGAAGTTAAATAATCATTAATTGAAGATCTCAAATAGATTGTAAAAAATTGTTTTAATAATACTTTATAAATTTAAAGAAAAGTAATATGTTTTTTATATGTGTTTGAACTATATTGGATAGTTTTTTTTTTTATTTTATTCGATAATTATAATTTCTATATTTTGTAAAAATAATTGTAAAAGTTATTTATAATAGTATATTTCACTATAACATCTATTATTTATAAGTTATTAATTAAGTTATTTTTTAAACAGTCTTGATATAATTAAATTCGAAAATCAGATTTAATTTTATTTCTGCATAGTAATGTGTCTAAATTTAATAGAAAACTTTTGGTAGGTGAAAAATATTGATTTTAGTTTTATGCAACACAAATTTCATAAAGTGTAAATATAAATGTTCATAAAGGTAAAGCTTCTGAAACTAGTGAAGCTTGTTAATAATTAAAAAATTACATTAATATTCAATTTTGTTATATCGTCACTTTATTATTACGTTAAAGCGTACTAAAGCGCTTCATCGCAGAAAGCTGTGAAAAAAAAAACAATATCGGCGTATAAAATTTTCCTCCTTTTTTGCATATCGTCTGATAGTTATCCGAGATAGTTTGAATTTATAAAGTAGATGCTGACATTAATACATCTTATTATTTCTCAACTCTATAAAACAAGTAAACGTAGTTCAATGTAATTTAGTTATAGAAACAGAAGAAGGAAAGAAAGTAAAAGAAAACGATGAGGACAAAATAACGTCGGGATCTTTGAAGTGTTACTGAAGGAAGCCAGTATTTGTAGCGCACAAAGCATTATTAACTTTTCTTATCCTACAACGATCCAAACTAAACTAAAATCCATTGCACTTCTATTCAACACCGTCACAATCGGGCAACGTTCTCTCTCACTCACTCGACTCTCCCTACCCCACTCCTACTCACTCTCGCGCACTCCCACTCTCTTTCTCTTACTCCCTCGCTCACTCACTTACTCTCTTTTATGTGGTGTCCTCCCACTATCCTGCTTTCACAATCCCACCACTCCCTGAGTTCTTTCCAAGCTCGGATTTAGCTCTCTTCGTTCCCCTCTCTCGTCAGCCTCTCTCTTGTCTCATCTCTCCGACGGTGGCAGCACCCTATACGCTACTACCCTTATTAAACGAGTAGTAACGGCAAGGTATCAGTCGGTAGCTGTAGTTCGAGAGCGCCGCCGTGGCTTGTTACTTTTTTGGTCGTTGTCCGACGGTATCAGTATCGCTGAAACTATCGCTCTTCGTGTTACTATCGTGGAAATTAGTACACAAAACAAATATATATATATATATATATATATACATACGTTTGTGCGTGAGCGCGCTTGTGTGTGTTTGTGTGTAGTGTGCATATGAAATGAGTAGAGAATAAAGAACACTGAGTAAGAACGTATAATGTTATTATATTACTTGAGAGCTGCCGGTGTGACTTTACGAAAAATCGTGCTAGTTGATAAAGAGTGGTCGAAATCAAACGACCTTTTGATGATGTTGATATACTGCCAACAAATAAATTTTGAATAAGGGTTCATTGATAAAATTAATAGACCGAAAGAGTGAAAAAAGAAAATTAAAGGGATAAGTGAGCTGAAGTAAGAAATAAGAGATCCAAATCTTGCATTTACTGTAGAGTGTACTGCTGATTATAATGGATCATCTCTGAAATCGATAGCACACGAGTCTGCACATAAATGCGGTAACTAGCTCTTGATGTTGTTGATTGAATCCAACTAGAATACCAGTTTGAGAGTTCGTTCAATGTTCAATTACTTATTGAATCACTTCTTAATGTTAAATTGTTATGTACATAATAAATTACTTGATGAGGTATTATATACTAATGGGTTATTAAGTGAAACAAATGCCTTGGGGAACTTTCGATCTTACACGCATAATCGAAGTTAGGGAACTATTAATACCGTTAAAATGAAATTACTTTTTCTCTTTTATTTTTATACATTAGTTTGTATGTTCAATGATTAATGATGCATACATGCATTTATAAATGGACATACGTTTATATACACAATAGTGCATGAGTATGTGCTTTTGCGCGCGCGTATATATATATATATATATATATAGAATTACGTACACGTAGCGCTGTCATCTAACACGTATAAGTAATCAAATTAACATTAATGTCCCGGTGACAATAGCGGCATTAATTGCCACTACTAAAAATTTCTATTGTCTACAATACAGGAGTGTGAATATACTAAGGCATCGTGTTACGTCGAAAGTGGCCACTCCCTTAAATACATCTATACGCACTATAGCACAGAAAGGTAAATGAGATGAGAAAAAGGGTAAAAAATAGGAAAAGGAATGAAAGGGATAATAATTTTCAAGTATGATAATATTGGCTGTTAGAACAATTTAAAGTCCAAATTTATCATTTATATAGATAAGTGAGCCCTTATATTCATACAAATAACTAGAAAAAAAATTGTGTTTTTATTAAGTTCATCAGGTTCGATTTTACTATTTGAAAAAATGAAAATTAATGAATTAGAATACCCGATGATTAACGTTGATTCTAAATTGTATATAAAAGAATATCGGCTTGCGATAAATACAAATAAGACATTAGTCGGAGTTTTCATTTCCAAATTTTATAGATAAAAAGTTATTTAAATAACTGATTATATTAGAAACGAACTATCAATTGTCATGAAGTGCTGATTATTAATTATGATTATTAATTTTAAGGGTTTCAAATTCAATTTTATAGATTTTAAATGTAGCCTTCTACACTCTATATAAGTTATTCAGTCTTCAATTAAAATTTATATCGTTGTATCGTTTCTATAAGGAAAGCCGATAATTTATTTGCATTTCTCAGGAATTTATTTATAAAAATACTATATAGTAAAATTAATACAAAACAGTTTTAATGTATTTTTTTTAAATATGTACGTCCTATGATATTCATTTTAACTTTCGATGCATTACATTGAAAATATTTGCAATCTGTTTTACACGTAAATAAGTAAATGGATAGAATAATATTATAATAATATAATATATAATTTAAATATATAAGAATGCATATAGAAAAATGGAATAAAATAATATTATAAAAATGTTTATTTTAATCAAGTAAATTAGGAAAAGAAAATTTAAGGTATTATGCATGGATAGAAAATAGCTGATCTAGAAATTCGCAATTTGTGCTTTGATGTTGTGTGACAAATTATATTCCCTTTAATAAATTTTAACACAAACTATTTTTATATTTATCAATTCTAAAGATAAATAAATAATACCTGTAATCTTTTATATTCGAATAAAAATATACTGCTGTAAATAAGCTGATCCTAGAGCTAACATCTCTAATGAATTAAGTATCATTCCCAGAGATTTTCGAAACATTATTTGCCAGATTATGTTTTCAACAATTGCTTCAGTCGTATTGTAAAAATTACTTCATTTGAAATAACTCTGAATATATCTTTGTAAAAAATAAAAATAGAATATGAAAAATCTCTCTAAAGTATATACAGTATCGTAGAATTGTATAAGCTTTAAACTATAATAATACATATTACCGGAAAGATAAAATAGTTAAAAAGTATTAGAATTGTGCAGAATGTGTGTAAATTTAAATTTCTAGGAAAGTTAAATTCAAATTAACATCGTCTAAATTAACTTAAGACTTTAATAATCATTAATAATAGTTAATTTACTTTAATAGAAATGAAATTCAAAAAACACGTGGATTAATATCAAGATGACTACGTTATTGTACTTGATGAAATGAAGTCTGCCTTATCGTGAATTTATATATATACATATGTATATAAACAAAGTGCATATCTCTGCTACCTATAATTCACTTGTACAAGTTTTCAGTAAGCTAGCGAATTAAATTTTCGATACTTAGAAAAGCTTTTAACTAGATAATCACTCTCCATTTTTTTATCTCTTTTATTAAAGCAACCCTGCATCCCACAGGTAATTTTTCCAAGTTTTATATTTACTTTATTTTTGCTGCTTAATTTGTTACTGATCCTAAGTCTATATTGAACTGACATGAAATAATTAAATAGAAGCTAATCAAAATCATTAATATAGTGAGAGAAAAATAGGAACTGATATGTAAATTAAAATAAATTATAATAAGGTATAATTTTCTTAGCTTCATAAAATTTACTGTGCGACAAAATTTTCACCAAATTCACAAGAAAAGTTCCAATTTAGTGTTTTTCATCACACATTTTATAAAAAGCAGCAAATTCATATAAAATTCAATGATATCAATTGAATATTTAAATTAAAATCTTTGGATTAATCAAATAGTTTACTATGAATGTTTAAGACATTTATTACTTCTATTGTTAAAGTACAACTTAACATATACTTACTGCACATAAAGAACTGAACTGAATAAACAAAGTATTTCAATGCTGTAGTCTTGTAGATTATTATATACTAATGTTGGAATGAAAAGAAAATTTTCTGTAAATAAATAAATAGATGTATATATACATATATTTCTATTATAGAATATTATATACATTATATATTATATATAAAGTAATAGTAAATAAAAATTTATAAAAAAATACGAATGAAAATTTAAAGCTCTCAATTAATATATTATAATTATAATTTAATATATATTAAGACTTTAAAGTCTGTGTTTAAATAACTTATAACAACTAATATAAAAGCTAAAATAGCATAACATGGTCAACAAATACATTATAATTTTTAGAATAATTGTGATGATGTACAGAAAATTTGGTAAAATCACAATAAAAATAGACCTGTAAATGATATATACATATCTGGATGCACGTACTATAAATTTTTTAGATTATAAAGAAATTTAAATAATAACAACTCTACATACAAATATTTATAAACGATCGACTCCTTCATTAAGCATTTTAGAAAGTTCATTTTTCGATACATATTAATTAAATATGTAATTAAAATCACAAAGATTTTATTGATAAATAATTTAAAAAGTAAAATAAATAATTCACCTTTTTAATATAAAAGACAAGCACTATAGATATACTTGCCATAAGGAATAATGAAAATAGATATAAAAGTAGGCATTCTTTTCATCAATTTGTTTCTAAAATTATAATATTACGGATATATAAAAAAATTTTTTTAATTCAAATTTATATAAAATCTTTAATCATAACTTATAAAGTACAATATTTTATAATATGCTCGTATACGATTGTTCTACCGAAACGAGTTTTCCTGGTATATATACAAACTGTAAGAAGCACATATAAAATATTTTTATTTAACAATATGAATCATAGTTTCAAATACTAATCTAAGCGTTGCATAGGAAATATATAATAAGCCAAAAGCTATATCATATACTCACAAGGGAATTATGTTTGAATGTACAACGATCTAGAGCGAGTTGACTATTAATTCATAACTTTTTGACTTTGTCCAAGAGGAAGATCCTTTGACCTTCATTATTTTTCTTTCTTTATTTTTCCCCTACATTTTTTCTTCGTCGTGAAAGGAAAGTCTTTTTGTCAAAATCGATTATGCAAAAATATTCACTTGACTATGGTAAAATATATCTAAAATTTGGCACTGATCATTAGGAGACGCAACAATTATATTAATCAATTGCAGTAATATTAAAACATATATTTCTCTGTGTTTAAATAAAAGCAATAAGAAGTATAATTTTGAATGCTTTATTAAATAAAATATTAAAGCGTTACGTATCATCTGCATATTCAGTATAATAAATATATTTATTTTAATGAATAATTTACTATTATGATTTAATTAATATTATATATTTAATTTTTGTTCGCGATTCCGTTCGTCATCGGCCCTGTTTCAGTGAATATTTATAATCTGACTCTACCCCTCTGCACAGAAAAATATGAGACACGCCTAAAACATAAATACGACCGCACGAAAGATTATGACATTTTTTATATTAGTTCCTTTTAAATATATCCTTATTCTCTCAAGGTTTCTGTAAAGGAATTTTGCTTTTAATACCTCATAAGTATAGAATCTCAGTCTAAATGTGAGTCGCCCACCATAAGACGGTCACAAAGTAGCTATAAGCCCTTTTCTTTAATTGCTGTAGAATATTTTAGTATTGGCCTGGCGGTTTCTGAATTAATAAATCGGTTCCCCGATTCATTCCGGACGTCACAGTGCAGTGCGTATGCACTTTATTGCGTGACGCTCGCGCAGTTAGACTTACAAAGACAGGTTTCCGCGGAAGACGGAACTTCTTTGTTCCCGCAAATGTTCGCGATTTAACCAGTGTCTTAATTCTCTCTCCAATTGTTTAGAGACGGATAGTGGAAAGAGAATAGAAATAGATGTTAAATCGGCGGAGCTTGGAGTTTTAATTGTGTTTAAATAGTTTATTGTATAAATATTGAATCCAAGTGTTTATATGAGGTGGGATGGATCGTGTTGTAATTTATAAAGGAAAGATATATGGAGGAACGAGGAAATCAGTTGTAAATTGATTACCGTTTAGATGTTATAAAAAAGGGGGGAGTTACGTCTGACTGACACAGCAATTATTTGTATGCTGTTTGAGATGTAGATGAAAAAAGGGGGTTGACTGCAGTCACGACAATATAATTCGTTAAGCGAAAGTACTTAATCATATGTACAAGATATTGAGTTAAAGGGGGATAGAGATAAGTGAGATTATTATTAAAGTAATATTGCCTCTTATGGTGTTAACGGAAGCCGTATTTTATTATAGGTAGTTGAATACGTGGAATTACACGATTCTGGAGATACTTGGGTAATAGACGTATTGCATCTGTAACGAGGGCCGAACTTGATTCGGCGAATATTTATTTGCGAGTTACTTGTGAGATGAGAGATTCAATGTGTGGACTGCAGTCTTGTATCGAAATATTTGCTAGCTAGTTTTAAGGGTCAAATCATAGTCAGAAGTAACTGCATCTTTCGTGTGGTCGTATTTATGTTTCAGGTGTGTTTCACATTTTTCTGTGGAGAGGGGTAAAGTCAGATTGTAATTTTCCATTATCTCTTAAATATGATAGGTTGGCTTAAATATAGAAATTTCTATTTGTGAGGAGAAATTCCGATGGAGAAAGAGGGGAGGTTAGATATTCAGTAATCAACGTCCTTATAGATATGTATATAAAGGGACTTAATTCGGGTGATGATATGTAAATAAGATAAGTATTTATACGGTTTTGTCTATTATAATACATTGGCACTAAACACTGTTCCTAAATACAGAAATATTCACTGAGACAGGGCCCATGACGAACAGAATCTCGAACAATTTTATGACAGATTTTAATTGTTTTAGTGAAAATTATTAGAATTACATTACTTGTATTTTATTAAAACCCTTAAATAAATCTTTTAAAACATACTTAAAAATAATATCCTGTCCTGTGAATTATGTATTTTTTATTGAGTAGATATTTTTTAATTTTACTCAATTCCATAATTAAATATCATAAATATAGTAAACTTTACCTACATACGGCTTATATTCTTTAAAATAGAATGTTATTTTAAATATGTATTCTTTTTATTAATAAAATTATTCACAGAATTCAAAAATTCATAGTAAATGATTATATGTTATGACAATGTGCTTGCATGAATTTAATATAAACGAGCGTCTCAATAAATTAATTATTTTCCTTCCTCAACTACACTTAAATTTTTATTAAACTATAATAAATTGTATTTTATATAAATAATAATGTCAAATAGTATGTATCATATAAATATAAAGAAAATTTCAAGAAAACCCCTATGAAAGCAACACCTGTTTTCGAATATTCCATTTACTAGTTGAATTACTATTCAAATAAATGTAATTCCAAATTATAACGAATAACATACCATATATACATTTATTTTGAATTAATATTAAAACATATATTATTATGCATACAAAATGTGTTGAATGTTGTATTTTCATTATATTATTAAAAAAAAGGAATTAATTATAAAATATTTTATATATCAAATAAAATTTTTAAATAAAATACTAAAATTTTACATTCATTTCTAAGAAAAATATATAAAAAATATTTAAGCTAAGAGTGAATAAAGTTCTATTTTAAATATACTAAATCTTATTAAAAAGAAATATAATATAAATATTATAGTTTCACCAACAGCAAATGTATAAAGAGTGTAACATATATATATATAATTACAAAATTTATTCCTTGAATGTTATTACATATTCATTGTCAACTATTTTTACATTACAAGTTTTCTAAACCTACAAATTTATAAAAAAATAAAAATGTAACATGGAAATTAAAATAACTCACCTTACATTATCGAATAACTTATTCTTTTTTTCCTAAACTTTGTTTTTAAAAAACTTTTCACGATAAGAATCGGGCACATTAATTAATTTTTTTATATGTTAATATGAAAAAATGATTTTCAATAAATATATTATGGATTCAAATATTATTTTGAAAAAAATGTATGAACTTATATATTCAAAACAATTGAACAAACTATTGAATTGAGCAGTTTTTAAAATATAAGGTTAAAAATATAAATATACAAAACGTAAGAATAAAATTGGTAAATTATTTCTTTTAGTTTTTAATTTTCTAAGACAAACTATTATTTTAGTTAATGTAAACAGCTACTAAAAAATTAGCATTTCATAATTAGTCTTTATCAATTATTATCCATAAAATATTTCTGAATCTATTAAATCATTGCATTTAATACTTTATTATTATAAAAAAACGTTTTATAAAATTTTCATTTAAAAACTCATTTACTTATTGTATATAATCAGTAAATTAATTTATAAATAATTAGATTTTATTAATGAAATTTTAAAAAAATAATTCTTAATATATTGTTATTATTTTTTACTAAACAATATTAGGCACGGTATATAAGATATAAAATAAGGTATATACCATTATAGATATGCAAAATCTTATACAATGTTTTTATTCTTGATAATAATTGATGTATGTCCTTAAATACTTCTTAAATTTAATTAGCTCAGGGTAGAATTACATTTATTCCAATTACTTTAAATTAAGCTGATGCTCAAGGGCCATAGGCATCATTCATCTAATTTAAATGTTACAATAAGCTTTTTTTTATCAACTTTCTTTACTGTAAATTTATTAGAAATATGGACAAACGATACGTACAGTCATCAACATAAAGAAAAAGAAAAATATAAGCTCGGTTAAGTGCCCGAACGTATAAAAAATTAATCGCCTTTTCCCTTCCTGTACTTTCTATAAACATAGATTTGAGTTAAAGTGCATTATATAATATGTTGTCAGCATCATTGTGAAATAATATTCGTATATAAATGACCAAACTTTAACTTTATCGGATGTAAAACATTCTTTTCTACTTGACGCCCGACTCAATATTATTAAGCATACCGATACTATAATAGAACATGAAAAGTGTATCGATTTATTTTGCTATCCTTTTATTTTCTATTATTAAACAGGTGACAAACCCTGACGACGACGAGGAGAACAGGAACAAGGACGAGAAGGAAACCCGTAAAATAGAACAATGCCAGTAGGTGGTCGAGTGGCTGGTAAAGGAGGTGGCACTTACAGTTCCTCGAACAATGGTATTTAAAATATTGATAGTAGTTCTTTAAATATTGTTGTACTTTTTAATTTATGAATATGCCAATGCATATATGTATGCGTATATCTGTAAATTCATGAACTTTTAGATGCCATTCAAATTTATATCAGTAAATGCATGCTTTAAATGACAAAGTTAGCCACTCGAAAATAATTAAAATTATTAATGAAATGTGTAAGTTCTTAAAATATAAGTAAAATATTGCTCAAGTACAATATGATCACAAAATATTTGATTTAATGTTCTTATTCTGCTACAAGTTATCAAAATATAAAATAAATAATTGTATCGAATAAAAAATAGTATTAATAGTAATCATGCAAAATAAATAGGATATATCAAATAACGAATTAAATTTCATTTTGTTGTTAAATGTTCTTAATGTTTAAAATATGTCCTTAAATGTCAAATCTTATGTTCATATTATTTTTTACATATTTCTTTTAATTAGTTCAAAATCAGGTTAATATCGATAGTTTTATAATAAATTTATATCAAAGCCCATAACAGATATTATATACAATTACAAATAAATGTTAAATTTTAATTAATATAAGACTTGATAATTCATTAATTATTAATTTCATTTGAAGCTACTCAATCAATGTTAAGAATATTTTTCTCCTCTTAATATGTGCAATAATTTTTGTATATTTACCATGTACTGAAACAAAAATATAAATTTATACATTTTTGACAAAGAGCATATATTCAATGTACTTTAGTTTCATTTTACTGATAAATTTATATGGTGTCATTAATATAAAAGTTGTACCAATATATTTATTCCATCAATTTAATTTTAGTTTTAATAATTTTGCTATTTGAAATAAAATCATTTTCTTTTATCTTTCTGTTTGATATCTATTGAATGATATATGTAAAAAATACTATATATTTTAGGGAAAAATGAAATTAAAGCATCCTTTAAATAATTCACTGAATATTTTCAATATTCATTAATGTTTTGTTGATTCTGTTTAACGTGTTTTCTTTTAATTACGCATTTAATCAGTATTTTTTTAAGTAATATAAAGCAAATTATTTTCAATATACATTAAAAACATATTCGTTTAATTTCAATTAAACTTAATCAGGTATTCAAATGATATTCTGAAGAAATAGAAAAATAAAAACGAACAAAATGTAGCTTTTCTTAATATTGATGTATGGGATTTCCTTTGAGTTAAAAAATTCTTTTTTAAAAATATTAAAATATTTAAAATGTTAATATTTATTGTCTTTATCTTCATAGTATCTACATTAATACATTCTATATCAAGCTTTAACAATAATAAGATTTAACTTTAACAATGCAATATCTTATGAAAATAGTCGATTACAATACAATTGACTATAATGTATAAGAATATTATTGTTTTTATCGAGAAAAATACTATAAAAATTATAGTGTAACAGAATACAATTAATATGTATTTCTATAATGAAATTTTAAAAAGCCAAACATAGTATTTATTTTCTCTATCTATGTACAGTTAATTTCTGATTTTCATTTTTTTATAAAGTTTCATAAATAGCATACTGTAGAATTTCTCAAAAAATTATTTTAATCAATTATTAAATTTATGATATTCTTAATCAGAAAGCTTATAATTACAATTTAGTAACATATTACATTAAATAATAGAATAACTATAAAAAGGACAAAAATTATTTGATAATTTAATTAATATTTTAACGAAATATTTATTTAGTGTCTTTTCTATAAGACTATAATAAAACTTAGATAACTATATAAGACTATAACTACATCATCTTATTGCAGCTTAAATATATAATTAAGATTTGAAGGCTGGGTAAATAATGTAAATAATATAAATAAATAATATAAATAATATAAAGTAGATTTCATAATTTTAACTTTATATTAGTTAAAAAAAATAGAAAGATTTATGCGCAAGATTGTATTCAGGTAAATAAATATATCTATTATACTATAAAAGAATAAATTAATCTATATTTAATAACTATAGAAGTTTATGTTTATCCATATTTTAAATTTAAACTTTTAACTGTATTATCATTTAAAAACACAAAATTAATTCAATCAGGCTATAATAGTAATAATATTATAAAAATTTGCTCAAAATATTGCAGAAATATTTTCATTCAATAGGACATAAATATTATTAAATATATTCCTTGACTTTTCTAGATTTAAGTATCAAATAACGTGGCAGAATTAATTTATATTAATCTTTGTATTTATTAACAGATTCAATACAGATATAGAATAATTATTTTTAAATAAATTATTAAATATTTAAATATATATTCAAGCACATTGAACAGTTTATGAGTAGCTAAAGTTTTAGAAAGTGCCTTTAAAAAAAGAAAATATCTTTTAACTCTATAAGAAGGTATAATTGTACATGTAAAATTTATTTTAATTATTTTAAACATTAATAAACTTAAACATTATTTTTGATATACATTTAAATGTAATTAAATATTTTACATGGAATATTGATTTTTATTGTACAATTTTTTTATAAATATTTGATTTATTTGTAACTTGTGTAAAGTATATTAGAAGGTATATTAAAATTATCATTTTCATCTTTTGCAAATATTATGTAAATTACATAAAGTATAGCCAACACAATTATTATTCGAATGTAAAAATAAAAATTGCAAAAGTCCAAAATAATACATAAAAATGTAATACAAATTTTTTTTAAAGAAATAGTAATATAGTGAATTATGAATTAATTATTGAACTTGCTATATTTGCATGAGCTTTTCTTAATCCAAATACGTATCATATTATATAGTTTTATTTAAGTTAATATGAAAATCAACATGTAATTAGATTTGATTAGATATTTTTTATCATATTACTATGCATACTATAATACAATATATATATATACATTATAAAAAATGATGTTTAATTATGAGAAATCTTAAATATTTTTCATGAATTAAAATGATTGTTAAAATATTTAAACTGTCAATAATTTTTTTTAACTTAAATCTATATGTAAGCTTTTATATTTCATTATTAAAATAAGGCTATACTCACATAATTGAATTTTGTTAATATTCCGTTTAAAAATCATTTAATTATTAAAATATATTTTATATTTATAGATCTATTAACGAATCATAATTATTATACACTTATTTTACTTGAAATTTATTAATATTTTCTTAAATTTTAATTTAATGATAGACATAATTGCAATACAATGCAAAATGATTAATATATTAATGACAGATCAAATTAAAAATACTACTAAAAGAATGTTTTTAAATACAATTTTGAAAAATTTATAAATGACTTTTAAAAAAATATTTCAGGCGTAAAAGCATAACTGCACATTTATATTTTTATATTTCAGTTATGAAATTTCTTTTAAACTTCTGTAGTTTGAATAACTTCAAAATATATATCGCCACATTGAAATTGCTAAAAATGAAAATTAAAAAATTAAAATCTCTATAACAGCCTCAAAGAATGAAAACAGTAGAGAAATAAGAAAAAATAGGGAAAATGTTAAAGGAAAAGAGATAAACTTTTAAGAAATACCAATACTCCAATAGAGCGGAAAATATGAGGGTTTAAAATCATGTACATATATATATATATATAAATATATATACATATATATATTTAATACATATACATATTTATGTATATTCATTTATTTATGTACACGATTTTAAAGCTTTTTAAATTTATATATACATCCATACATACCGTACAGGAATTAATCCGAGTGTGAACTCCCCCCAAGATGGTATGGGGAAGAGGCAGATAGTAAAAGGGGAGAGATAGAAGGGTGAAAAGAAACAGTTTGTGAAGTCGTATACAATACTGTAAATTGTTTTTATTGGTAATATATGGAAAAATATAATGCTGTCGTTTTCTTGAGTGGGCGTGCTTCCTTGTGATTGCATTATTTAGGCGTAAATTGAATACCGCAGAGCTTGTAATGATTCTATTAATTATGGGTTCTGTGTACTCTATTCTTGAGTGTCATAGTGTTAAATTAGATGAATTCTATAGTACTTACTTGCGATGTAGATATGTCGACCTTTTAGCGAGATTTAGTCCTCGTCTTCATTTTTCTTACCACTTGCTCAATGTGCGCTAATGCAGGCTCCAAATATTGGCAGCGTTCAGATGTTTCTATATTAGTCGCTAATTTGCCGTTAATCTTTGATTCTATTGCAGAATGAGACAGCAATCACTAGTGAGCTGGCGACCGTAAGTAGCTGTGGATCATGATGTTGTTTTTTCAAGCAGAAATGACATCTAGTCGTAAATTAAAAGACAAACATTTGGAACTAAGCTTGTCTCGATTCCCAGCAAATAATGTAGTCTTTTTTATAAGAGTCGGTTTGAAGTTTCTATTTAATCAGCTGATCGCTGTTGTTGAGAATCTCTTTTTTAATTACTGCTTTGTATTAGTTAGTCGGGAGATTTTTATGAGATTGTGTTTGCTTTTAAACCCGTATTTAAAACTCTCCTCAGTGTGAGATAGTGGAAAGAAGGGGATAGAAGTAGGTTCCAAGAAAAGAGTTTTCGAACTAGATTTGATGTAATTTCAATTGTTGTTTATTTATTAAAATGAGAGAGCTTCGATGTCAAACATCAGAAATGTGTTGATGATTCCATTCGTTCATCGTCCATGATGGGAAGTATAACTAGTTTGGAGATTGGTCTATCTAGAATGGTATAAGGCTGTCCTCAACGTTACCACTCTGAAGAGTCCATCTTTGCCAGTGTGGAGTTTAGTAATTCGAGCAAGGGGCCATTGAGTGGGTGGATATCGCTCATCCCAGACGGACACTAAATTTTTATGATGTTATATTTATGTTTCCACTTGATGTTGTATATTTATTTTTCTAATAATTTTTCTATTCTTTACTTTTTTGCCCAAACTACTATTATTTATAATTTTTACGTAATCCTTATATTTATACATACCCATAACTTATATTTTAAGGATTAATTGTTGCTAATTGTGTTAAGTGTGAAATCTCGTGTGATTTCTATTCCAGACTTTTATCCCAGCACAGATTTAATCATTTTACAAGTAAAAATAAAAATATTTGTATTAAATAAATAAAAAATATATAGCTTGCATGAGTTATACTTGTTATATTATCAATATACGGTGTTATTAATGATTATTATTTTTTGTGTTTAATTAATAAATTATAAATATTACTCCAGAAATAAATAAAACAATAATACTTATTACGAGTAGCGCACAAAAAATAACAAAATACAAAATAACAATAACGAATCTGAATTTTAAAGTTTTCTGAACTTTAAATTTTAAAATATATTATACATATTATCAAAGTATTAGTTAATCAATAAATAACATAATGAATGTTAATAATTCAATTATTTGATTCATATTGCATAAAATATTATTAGAAAAATTAATTCATTTATAATTTTTTAATCACATATAAAATTTGTTTTTTAAAAAGATTTGTTATTTTCTAAGAATAGTTTCAATTTTAAAACAGTTAAATATATTTACACATACAGCTACACACAGCATATTAAAATTCGGAAGTTTTACACTGACAATTTCTGAAAATTTTAATAAGATATTTTAAAAGAAACTTCATACAGCTAGAAAATTATAATGATTCTACTTGTATAATAATTATATATTCATTTAAAATGTTTAATTTAGATTGAAACTTACATATTTGTGTATGACGGTGTGTCAAGATATACATAATCATAACATCATCAATATAAAGTATAATCTCTTTTATCAAAAATCAACTCAATATATAAGAATCTATAAAAATTACGAAGTGGTATATTTTATAAATAAATACTCTCCTAAGACATCTAGCACATATTTAAAATATAATATTTTTAATAATGCTTCATTATTATAAAACTGCTAACATTCTTCAAAAATAAATCGTTTAATTTAAAATGATTACTTTAAAGAATATTAAAGAATTTTAAAATAAAAAGATATTATTTTAATAAAACTTTATTTCACATAACCTATATATTGCTTCCATAAAATCACATTCTAATCTAAATCATTATCTGGTATCTAAATATAAAATTATAGTTTATTTTTCTATACCCTAATTGGGATTATTTATTGTAGTTACTAAAGTAAAATATTTATTTCATTCATTAATATTTATGATAATACTAATAACTTTATTAATATAGTAATTTTTAATTATAAATCAAATACAAAAAAATTTCCTCCGATAACGGAATTTATGTAATATTTATTATAGGTTCAATTTTACATCATTTTGTAAATAATAATTTTTTCCAAATGATGAAAAAAATGTGAAATTTTATTCACTAAAACAAAACATTATTTAACAATATTATATTAAAAAATATATCATTATGTTTTTCATTTTTTAATATAGTTGTATTGTTTACATTTTTTAATATAGTTTTATTGTTTACATTTTTTTATAAATGTAAACAATATCACTATATTAAAAAATGTAAACAATACAACTATATTATATATACTTTTAGTATGGCTATCTAAAATAATTAATAATGTATAATATAAATATGTAGTAAACTTCGAAATTTTCCAACAAAATACTATAATGTTTTAACGTTTGTGAATGTGATAAAATAAATATATAAAAATCATGTAATTTAATAATATAAAACAAAAGTTTAATACTTGAATTTCATAATTTCATTTCTACGAAAACAGATGACAAATTCATTAAAATAAATCGCAAATATTTTATGTAAAAATTATATAAATGTAAAAAAGTTTGAAGAATTTCTACATAAAAACATTTTATATAATTTTTATTTGAATAATTCCAACGAAATATGATAACAATTATGGTTTAAAACTATAGTTTTCAATGTATACTATAAATAAAGTCACTAGTCATTAAATAACCTGTGTTTATAAAGACCAAAGAAATAAATATGATAAGAAATTTAAAACAGTAAAGAATATTTGAAGAGAACCTTATAAAATATGAATGATTGAAAAGTCCCGCAAATTATGCTTCCACTAACTAGATAAAATATATATCAATAATTTGTGATATAAACAGAGCAAGAAATGGATAGATAAATAAGCTTTCAAGTAATCAAAAAGCAAAATTCTATCTCATAGTAATTCATAAGCAGTGCGGAATATTTTTCATAATAATATGTATAATAATAAAAGTGTAATAAAAAGTATCTAAAAAAACATTGAAAAATTAATAATGGCTCAATGTTAATGTAAAGATTTAAAATATTTTATTTCTTTAAAAATTAGAGTTCAATTTTAATTTTATATATATATATATATATATTTGGTAATTGAACTTCATAAAAGTAAATCCATTGGATTTTAAATATATTTTATATATAATTTATACCAAAAAACAAATAAAACATCATCTTTTCTTATTCATCTGAATAATAATTAATACGAATAAAAAAATTTACTTCTTAACTTTAAATATATCAAAATAGTCAAATTTATTTCTATTTTTTATTTAATTTAAATGTAACTGTATATAATTTATCACCGTTAATAATTTAATACTGTTGGAATGTAATATCATACCGTACTTATTGGTAATAAATGTTAATTTTACTAAAATCTGCACAAATGAAATATATGATGTTATATTAATAAATTAATTGATTAGTAAAGGAAAATAAAATTAATTAAAAGATTGTTAAAAAAATTTCATATATCAACTATGCAAATCAATAATAATTTTATAATTGGAATGATCTCCATTTTTATCTTTATTCATAAATATAAAGTATATATTTTACAATACAATTATTTAAAAAGCAAAAAATATTTTAAGTAGATCTTATTGTAATCGGTAAGCACAGCGTATAAATATAATTGTTATGTTAATTCATATTTGTTGAAATTAATTTCATTATCTTCATAATATTTATTTCATAATCATTTATCCATTTATGTAAAAAAAACTTTTTCAGATTTTCAATAAAACGGCCTCTAACTTAGCAAAATAATAACATTATTATTAATAGATACCTGTAGGTGATCTGTAGCTTTTAATACTGTATTCCAACGAAGTTCCACTTACTTCGATTGCATTCAGCGCATACTGTCCTACCGTTTTAGTAGCAGCCGCCTTTAGTATCCCAGCACTGCCATTAGCTTTCAACGAAATCTTATGAGCTTAAAACTACTTGAAATCGAATTTGGCACGCGACCTGAATTTACATGACAGCGACTCCCTAATTATAATCTATAGTAGGAATCCGTGATCCTTGAAAATACGACATAAATTGACTGTCCTGTTCACAGGTCGTTCCCAGAGCGGGGTCAACGAGACGATAATCTGGACAAGCGTAGGAATGGGCATCACCATTACCCTGCTAATTACGATTGCCCTCTGCTACATCGCCCGTGAGAAATGTAAGAAGCGCCATGAGCCCTACAGATGACGAATGTACCCACCGCCCTCGTGGACCCTGCGCTACAATCCGCCCACGGGGATCGTCGTCAGCCCAACATTGTCCTCTTCGGGTAGGCCAAGGGCTTACTATCTCACCATTTGAAAGACCGCCATTAGTGAGATACATTTTTTACTTAGCGTGAGCTTCTCTCGCTACTCATAATGAAATAATTAATAGGACAACCTTACATTTCATGGATAGAATATGACCAGAGAGCATTGCCGCCGAAGCTCGCGAGCGTTATGAAGATTTTTTATAAATTTCAAGTATTGTCCCCTGTGCCCGTTACATTGTAATTATAATGCATTTTGTGAATAAACTGAAGGCCCTTGTTATTTAAACCTTAAAAAATTGGAGAATAGACGTGTAATTTATGATTCTGGATGAGGTTTTATGCAAGGTATGATCAACTTTCCTCTTTATTGTTTGAATGACGCCATACTCTTATTCATGACATCTAAAATCTGTAGCTTGAAGCATTACGTGGAACGATATTCATAATAAAATATACATTTTAGCGTTTCATCGTAAATATGAATGACAAGACATAACCACATTGAATGATCGATAAGAATCGTTTAAACTTCACATGCTTGCAACTTACGAGTGCTTTATTTTTTTTTTTTTTTATTATTATTAGTTATTACAATATCTGCTAATGAATAAAGCACAGAATTGCTTATTTAAATATAAAAATATTTGCAGCAGATGATTAAATAAATAATACTAAACGGGGAAACACAGACGCTACAAGCTAAAAAGCAGATTGCATAAGTATACTTCGGGAAAATATAACTATTGTACAAGAGCAAACAAAAACATTTTCATATTTGATCTATCGATAAAGTAAAAGTCAAGCTGCACGCATGTGTATATAGGCATGCACTAAGAGGATAGTGAATGTAATGCATAAAAGCCCAGTCGAGAGAGTGATAGACGTCGACAAAAGCACAGGGCTAAAACATTATGGTATACATATGTGCAAGGGTATAAAAAAGGGATAGGAGCTGTGGGGAGCGGCGATGGTGGCAAAAGCCAGAGCTGTAGAAAAAATCGTGAAAAGTGACTGTTCTTGTTGTGAAAGCTAGAGGTGAAAATTCTCGAGAGACACGTACACATTAGCTTCCATTGTCTCTTAAACACACTCCGATAGCTAAACTTTTACGAGAGGCGTAACAAGATTACAATTTAACGTGTATAATGCACTCGGGTTTCATGTCGTTAGAATACTACTTCCATACCTTGTGGGAACTGCACGATTTGTAATAATGTTTTTACAATGTCATGCGCATCTTTCTTTGCTGTATGTAAACTATAAAAAGTTTCAAATGAGTCGACTGTTAATTATGTAAATTTATAAAGCGTTCAGGCATGTTAATGCACTATACTGATATATCAACAGCAGCATATGTGTTATTTCAATTTTATTACAATTGTATGGAGTATTACGGGACTGTATTAAAAGCGGTTAATTTACCAGGAAAAGTCACATTTAATATAATCAAATTATATCGGCATATCATACTTATATTCTACAAATAAATTACTATTCTCATTATCCCGCAACCAGTCATCAAATACTAATTCCCATACAAAAATAAAAACCAGCAAATATTATAAATTTAAAAAATTCATTTTTAATTTCCTACGATAAACGTAGATTCATTATAACAAACATTTAAAATAATAAGTTTATAAAAGAAATTTTACAATATACATATAAATTATACAGTATTAGATATTCAGAATATAAAGGGAAAAAAGCATAATAACAAAAGAAGTCGTCACTAATAAGATATACAAATTGGAGAAAAATAAAAAATAAGCTTTTAAACAAGAAAAGTTTTCTAAAAAAAAAATTGGTTAATTATTTCGGTATTGAGAGATAAGCATTTTTCATAAATTGGAAATAACTTCTCTACTTAAGGTAAAGCTTCAATTAAGTTTATAGGTCAACTTCTTATATATTCTAACGAATTTTCTAATAAAGCAAAAAGTTAATCCGTGGCCAATAATTTATAATATTAATGAACGAAACTGCATTTAAATTTTCTAAGTTATCAAATAGCAGTCATGCTGTAACCTATTCTTTGACATGATATAATGAACCAAATATTATCAAAATTAAATCCAATCATAATAACATAAATCGAATCATACAAAAGCAATTCTTATTTAAGTTTTTACTTACAATACTTAATTATGGTAATTGTTATATTTAATAAAAGTTCATTCAAATTAATTGATTTTTAAAAAGTAAGATTTTATAAATTTTACATCAATAAAGAAACGTATCAATCTTCAATATTATATATCAATTAAATTCCACAATAAAATAATAATTATATCAATGTATACATATTTTAAAGTATGTTTTTAAATTTATGCATACTAGTCTCTTTTATTGATTTAATAAATATTTTATAAGTTTTTTAAAGCACTGTAAAATTTATAAACTTATGCGCGCACGCGCATGCATACACACACATAAACATATACTAAAAAGCATAAGAGTAAAAAATGTTGATGTTTATGAGAATATTTATCATGTGTAAAACACGTGAAGATAAATGACTGGATCTTAATATCCTGATACATTGTATCAAATATTAATATAACACTGTAAGAGTAGCAAAACATATTAATATTAAAAAATATGGCATGCAGAATGAATAAATAAATGAAAATATAAATAAAATACGTATATATGCATACTGCATTGATAGAAACGATTGCTGACAATTCAGTCCTATCATAGCACAAACGGTGTTGGTATATTGATCGCTTAAATTAAGATGAATTTAAACAAGACGGATGTAATCTCGAAATCTAAATGTTTCCATCTTGGCACGTGATGATGCTCCATATATATGCTCGCTTTACTGAATTAAATTAATTATGTAAAGTTTATCAATTGAAAGTAAATATATTTTATCATATGTATAATACAACTTCTTAGTTACATATGCTATTTTAGAATCAGAATTTATCACCTATTAATCAACTATTACACGTGTTAATGAAACTATCACTAATTTGTTCAAACTTTGCATTACAAAATATCGAAATTGTTTTTAAAATATTTCACCGCAAGTAGCTTATATTACGATTTTCTATTACTAAATTAAAAAACTTTCGTTAATAGAGAACATAATAATTATGTTATTGTCTTTTAAACTATTTATATTAAAACAATTTAAATTGGAGAATCGTAAATTTTTTAACACTTGAAGAAAGAATGGATTCAAATAAGTAATTAAAAATTAAAAACAATTTTTAAACGTGAATCTGTATTTATAATTGTATGAACAATATCACATTTTCTTCGAGGTTTATTAAATGATACGTTTCCTTATAACAGTAAAAAGTAAAAAATATTATAAAGTTATTATAATCGTTTGTGTATTGATTAACTTATAATTAATATTTTTTGGGGAAGTCAATTTGCATAAATACTGTATCTTTCACAAATAATTAATTTGTTGTAAAATTTCACAAATTATTACAGTTTAATGAATACATTTTATAGAAATTGATAATTAATTTACGCTATTATTTATACTGTAGTTACTTAGTTAATATACATTAGAGACGCGTTATGCAATTTCTGCAATTACGTATATACATTTTATATATGATTGCCAATATATGAAATTATTGGAAAACAAAGTTTAATAAAACTTGAAATATTCATAAAATCGGGTACAATATACCTATTTATCTTCAATTCGTTATCACGTATGCATCCTTGATTAATATCTTGATCGAGCATTTCAATTCTTCGTGTACCAGACTCAGCCCATAAAGTGAGCATATATATGCTTATATTTCGCTTTGAAACCCATAAATCTAGACCGCCTTACGTTAATCAAACAAAGTAAGCGCATAAAAGTCAATTGCGCGCCAAAGTGTCTACGGTTCAGTCGCCAAATGGCAGCTTGGCGCCTAGGATTAAAGAAAAATGCGAAAATCCTGAATGAGTTTCGAAGTATATCTGCTGTTCTATGGAACCATATGGAAGATGAGATTGATTAAATCCAAGTTTTCGATGTCAGCGAGTGATGGAAAGAGTAAAGTAAGCAGAGTTTGTATTTTTATTAATTAGGGCCTTCTTAAGAAAAGCATTTTACATATTTATCAAACCGTTGCAAAAGACGTGTGAACAAGTAAAGTACAATGAAATAGAAAAAACTCGCACCATTTTTTTAAAGTGCACGGCAATGAGAAAGATTAAAATATGTTATTTAGTCATTTTGATAGGATATTGTGAGCATGAAACGATAGCCCACAAAATTTTTCGGTAAAAACATCAGACTCAAATTTTTATTGATAAAACTTTTAACAATTAAACTAATTTGAAATACCAATTTTTGCTTTTTGTTAATAAAATAAATTAACATCCAGCGAATACGTTTGCTTTTAACGAAATTTTGTTTAACTACTTATCTTCAAATATGTTTAATCAAAAATCTAATTAAATTTATGTTATATAATATGATAATGTGATCATTTATAATTATACAAATAATATAAGTAGGATAAAAATTATTTAAATTATATTTTTTGTAAAAAAACTTCGAAGAATATAAATATTAAGCGCCCAAATTTGCTAAATTAATTAACTAATAGTTAAATTACATCATAAAATTTGTTTTTATCAGTACTTCAAAAATTAAATTATACATATTATGTTTACAGAAAAACAATTACATACAACATGAAATATTTATAGCTAATGAGTAAATTAATAATTTATCGAATATATATCATCCAAATGAATAATGATTGATATAGTTTTTACTATAAATTTCGATGAGTTTACCAATGACAGATGTTGCACAAGTAACCAGTATATTCTAAAAATTCGTGCCGTTGTAGTGATTTAAAGCTTTTATTTTTATGAATAATACATTATTATGAACTAATATTGACAGTCTTAAGCTAAAAACAGAATAATATTGAAAATATTGTAAGAACTATATAAATATATATAAAAATAATAATAACAATCGATTACCTAGTGTAAAAGTATAAGAATTTGTTGACCTTGTCTTTTCATTTGTTAAATTTAAAATCAATAATAGTTATTATCAATTGTGAAACTGTTTTTATTGTTAAAAATGAGGTATATTTTATAATTCTGAAGATATTTAATATTTTATTTAAATTCTTTTTAATACAGACAAGTTTTATAAACAGCTTTTTTCAATTTCTAATATTAGATTATTAATACAATATTAGACAATTCTAATAATTTTTCTCTGATTTTTGTAAAATATTATGTAAGTTTAAATATTATGCATGATGTTTGTTATTTTAATACATTTATTGTGTCTTAAATTATAATTATTGTACTACATTATTTTCATTGTAGGTGTATTGAATGTAGCATTTTAAATTAAATAAGTATATTTTTATATTTTTATTTACTCGTTTGAAATATAAATAAACACGAATAATAATTATAAATGTTACAGATAATATGAATATGAGTAATTTAAGTATAAGCATTCAAAATTAAAGAACGTAAATAAAAATAAGTGTATTTCATCGTTAAACTAGCAGAAGTTAATTGAGCATGGCAATACATTATAAAACAAAAAATATTTCAACCAACAATTAACACAACCATAAGAGAAAAAGGAATCTATTTCTGTCATTACATTACTAGAAAGTCTAAATATGATAAAGTTGCATTTCTCGAGATTCCAGAATATTCCTCGACAATATTGAATGTTTACATAACCAGTGCTCACAATGGAATATTTTGTTCATCTTACTTTTGCTTTTTTATGTAGAGAACAAACACAAAGTAAATAAACATTTTTAGTATTCTTACGACGATATCTTTGTATCTCAATTTATTATATACATGACGATTTAAGAGAAAAAATAAACATACCGTCTAATAAATAATAATAAACATAAAGTCTCATTCAATAAGAATTTATATTTATTCATTTGTTAAGTAAAAAATTTATTTATTTCAATCGTTAATGAATGAGTACGGACAATATTATTATTTAGTATTATGTGTACTTTACATATTTTTATTTTCTCTCGAAAATTTTGTATTCAAAAAACAAATATGTATTTAAGCAAATTTGTAACAATAGAAAATATAAATTGAAAATCAGTTTTTTTTTTTTTTTTTTTTTTTTTTTTTTTTTTTTTTTTTTTTTTTTTTTTTTTTTTTTTTTTTTTTTTTTTTTTTTTTTTTTTTTTTTTTTTTATCTTGATTATTTCATTTACCCAAGAGTGTGAATAAATAGAATGTATAAAAATATATTATGACTTTTCTTTCTTTTTCTTTTTTTATCTTTATTATTTATTTTTCTACTTATCTTTTCAGATCCGTTTTTTCTACATTATTCAATAAATCGAAGAATATATCAATTCATTTATTTAAATTTTTCTTTTAAAATAATTTGCACGTTTTAATAAAAAACAAAACTACATCGATTGCGAAACTTTAGTGTATTATTTACGCAATAGATATCTGAACTTTTAACTTTGACAATAATTTATATTTCTAACAGAAAATATTCGAATAACTTTAGATATATTTTGTAAACTTCTTAAATAGATTGTAATTCATTTTTTGTTTAATTTTAAGATTAAAATATTTTTTTATCAAAAAGGGATGTTCAAAGTATAAATACTTTATGGTTTATTTCTTTTAACTACAATTAAAAATAACTTACTTTTATATTTGTACTTATAACTTTCGTTATCGTTGAAAATGAACTAAATTATAATATAATCTAATTTATTATTATAACGGGTATATATACATATATGTATACATTGAAATCGTTAGTCTTTCTTTAATTTTTAACTATGTACCTATGCGCTTAGCTTAATAGAAATTTAATTATTTAATTGAAAAATATTATTTTATAATTTGTTAGATAATTTTGGTTTCATAAGTAAAAATATTAACATGAATAATAAAATAATGAAATTATGTTGTCATATAAATAATACTTATTGTTCATAATATAAAGGAAAAATGAATTGTAGCGTACGCCTATGTGAAATATCTTGGTTTAGTAATAGAATAATTTGTTGATAATAATAAGTCAACACCATACCCTATCCATTCCGGCTCAAATTCGCCTAGAATAAACTGTCGAGCTTTCGACGTAAAAGAGCAAAAAACGCAGCACACTCGCATCAAACCAATACTAAACTATAACCAAAATATGAAGAGAAATTCAGTTTTACAAAACTCGGTTATGCAAAACAGCAGTAAAATGTAAAAACGTCCGACGTTTATGTCTCATATTGACGGTATTTGTTTGCTAGTTTTAATACAGCTTGTCGATCTAGCATCTATATACACATTTAAATTTGATCCTATTCATATGTGTCTATTTAATACAAATTACATTTGGTTACCAACAGTATATGAGGGACTCCATATACAATGTATAAAGTATACATTTATAAGATAAACACAATATTATTACAATACTTAATAAAACATTCTAAGAATTTTGATCGTAAATAAGGTAATGATACTTGAACACTAGTTGATAATATAATTAAAATTAAAGAATTATTCCTAAAGTATCATTTATTAAAAGTGATATACAATTTGTACGGTAGTTACTTGTTTACTATAAATTATAAAATTCGTAATTCGTAATAAAACATTTTCTTAATTAATAATTGTTTCTATTAATATGTATTATAGTTGCTTATTTCATTAGTACAAAATACAGAAAATATACTCTAACAAATTGTACACAACTAAATGTTATCTTAAATACTATTTATTGAAAAATATTATTTGCTTGGGGAAAACCATACATACATTGTTTCTTATTTTAATTCCGCAATTGAGCAGTTAATCAAGACCGCTAAAACTTATAAATGTATTTTTTCTAAACGATTTCAAAAGCATAGTTTTTTTTAAACAACAAAATTTGATTATTTATAATTTATATTTACAATTAAAATTTCTTATTCAATTTTATTACTCTTTAGTATTAATTAATTTTCTTACTGCCTTATATATTATGAATAAAACTTATCGGAAGTATTAAAACTCATCTTAACTATAAGATTTATTGATATAATTTATTCAAACCGTATGTTTAATAAATAAATTAACATATTTTTAATGTAATTTCTTCTAATTTCGTTACTTTAAAAGCTAATAAATTAATTTATTTAAAAACAGATTCTTTGAAATTAAAATGAGCGAGACATTTGGCAAACTGATAATCAGTACATCTCAATGAACAAGATTTTACAGTAGTTAATACTGTTAAATTTAAAAGCAATTCAATTAATCCTTATATACATATGTACATATATACATATTAATTACTTAGTCTATCTAAACTCAATGATTTAATAAATTTACTTCCTTTATATATATTTAATATAATAAAATGCTTCATTTGTAATAAATTTAAATCGTAAATAATCTAGTAGTAATACTAATCACCAAAAACGTTTTTTTATTTCGTAACCACTGTCAAATGAGTCAATTATAAACTCTTCAAAACTTTAGTGAACAATTCAAATAGGAATACTTTTATTAGCAATTAACAACGAATCTCATTAAAGAACCTTTAAAAAAGTTTACGTATCATTCCACTATAATTTATAAATGCAAATAAAGAACAAAAAGAAATCGTTTCATCTTCTCATATTATTTTTACAGTTTGGAAGCAGAAGTGAAAATTAACGACATTCCCAAGCGATTCAACATTCGTATTTGAAAGGAATTGCTATTGGAAACGTCGATCATTGTAAGCAATTACTATGCTGAAATATAATGGAATGTATACGCAAGCTCTTGATACTGAATTTACCCAGTGGACGTTCAAGGAAATCCTCGGAAAATCGAAACGAAATGTCAAGATGTACCCTTGGGATTGGCGGCATCTCGTCGCAATTGGAATTATCTGAATAGTTCATGTTTTGTATATGTATTTGCAGTTTCTATTTGTTTACCTAGCCTCCTCAAATCTCAAAATAGATATCACAACTTAATTCACACATATCAATGTACAATTTTCCTACAAATTACAAGTTAAAAAAAATTAATGGGATATGTATATTTATTTATACACACTATTATTCATAATACATGAAATAAACTAGACTAAAATAAAAAATTTATATTCAAAAACATTGTAAATAATATATTTTTACAAAAATAACAAAAAATATTTTCATCATTGAATTTGTAAAAGTTCAAAAAAATAAATACAATTTGAAACTCTTAAAAACTTATGTGCGTATAAAAACTTTATTACTCAGCTAAAGCTATATGACTTCTTTCAATACTTTTAATAGTTTAACATTTTTGTGAATTAAATGAAAATCTAATTATAACTGGGACAAATATGTTATTCATTTTAGAATTATAATATTCTCTTAAACATTAGCGATTTATTATCTAGGCAAATTAAAGCGTAAATCCTAACCTAACGAAATCGCCCTGAAGAGTCGCGAGAATGCGTATTTATGAAATGGTCCTCGCACATTTGCTCTTCAAGAGTGTAACGTAGCGTCTCATTTAGAAGCGCTTCTTCTTGAACTAAAAATTTCATGACGACTTCCTCCAATGTCTTCTCACTAGCTGGCACGGATGGATGGTGTGCTCTAAAATTCTTTCTCTCTTTGTTAAAATTGTACCAGCCAGTCAAAAATGTATTCTATCACTATTTGCATTAATGCTAATTATATGATGATGTTTGCCTAAAAAAGTCTGCACCGAATGTGTTGACTGGACTCGGCATTAGAAACTCGGGATCGGCCGATATTAAATTTTGTAAATGTGGCTAATCCTAAGGTTTTAATTTCTATAGTAAGTAGCACTGTTGAGAATGTTTTAAGGACGTGAGCATTAACAAAAATGGCTTCATCAGAATTAAAAAATTTCAATGTTATTGACACGGTTCAATCTGTCTTTGTTGTTCTAGCGATACCAATACCAGAGATGAAAAATGAAGATTTACTACAATTTATTTTGAGTTGATATACTAGACCTTTTGTAAAGAATGAAAGTTCTGACCGTGTGTCAACAAGAAGGCGAATATTTTGTTTATTATTTGGTGTGCTTGCCTTCACCAGGGCCGTGGCTAAAATAGAATTAGAAAAAACATTAGTTCTTATATCATTGTATGTATATTTATTATATATATTATTTATTATATATATTTATTATATATATATATATACATATACATTGTATGTATATGTATAATTATATATTTACTTTTACATACGACAGAAACTTATATGTGATTTTAGACATATTGGACAAATTCTGTTATGTACAAATTTCTCCGTCTCTTTTACAAGTAGTTCTTTAAATTTATAACATTTATCTAGTGGGCGTATTTTGTCGCAGCACTTGCAATTCGTCGGTTTGTTTTTTCTAGGCTCGTCTTGAAAGACATGTGATGGTCATAGTGGCCATTGTTAAACTTTCAAGGTACTGTCCGAGTAAACACTGTAAAAAAAGTCATAAACAAGAGAAGTAAATACTCGATGGACTTTCTCATTATATTCGTAGGCTCTTAGGGCATATCTGGCAATCATAAACATATTAAATATTTAAAAGCATTTATAAACAAAAAGGTAGTACAGACGGCCAAAAAACCAACGGAATCTCGAACAAAAATATAAAGTCTAATTAATTTATAATATATATCATTATTACTAAAAATTTGGAAAATATTTTTAGTAAACTGATAACTTTTCTTTTAATAATTTTTTACTGAATGAATCCTATTAAATGTTATTATATTTTATTTCTATATATATTATATATTTATATATATTAAATAAAGTTTAGAAATAAATATATTATCATTTTACACATTGTCTCACACTATACGCACTAATTTGAAAGCAAAAGTATATATTATAAATATTGTTTATTAAATAGTTAGAATGAGAAATTATTGAATTACAAATAAATGTTTCAATATACACATGGTTATTGTGATATATAATATTATTTTTAATTCAAAATTTATTGATATCTCAGTATGTATTATAAATAATTTTATTAACACATATGTATTTTCTATTAAAATTTCACATGTTTTGTTTGTGATATTAACGCTTGATTTAAATTAATTGTATCCTTTATCCTATCCCTTAAATGCTTCAAATAATTTGAATTTAATTATCTTTAAAATAGATATACAGAAAAAATCTATTCCACGTAATATTTCAATAGATATATTTGATAAAACTATGTTTATGTTTTTTTTCATTTTAGAATATAATAATTGCTATATAATTAAATGAACTAAAATAGTATAAATTAAAGTTATAAAATATTACCTGTATATAAAAATATGCTTTATTAAATTTTAATGCAATGAACAAACTATTAATATAAAGTTTTACATTTTTATCTTGTCAATAAAATAATAATGAACAAAATATGATGTATTTTGGAACTTATGCTTCATTCGGATACAGTCTTTGTACAGGAACATATTTTGATAATGTACACTTAAAAGAGAATTTATATAATTATAATATCTATTTTGAATGTTCTTTTGGTAGTTGTACAGTTTAAGTGATCTAAAACGGCATCTCCAAGACTTTGAATTTTAAAATTCCAATGCTTTCAATTTTCGATTTTATTTTCATTTTTGCCATTAAATATTATCATTTTTCTTTTATATTCTTCACTTTTTAATTTTATACTTTTATACTGCACTTTTATAATGTAATTTATTTTTTTTTATTATTTTTTTTATTGTAACTTTTATACTGTAGAACAATTCGAAATTAGAAGTAAATTTAAGCAAAAACTTCTAATAAATTTTGAAAAATTTATTGTCGAAATATAATTTATACATTTAAATAATAGCTATCAAATTAATACTCGTAATATATAATGCTATTTCATTAATAATTATCTAATCTAACTGGGATTATGGTTTTCTAAATTTTTTAAAGATATTTTTAAACGAGATTGTCTGAAAAGAAACTGAATCCAATATAAATTATTATTGCCATAGTAATTTGAAAAATTCATTTAGAATTTATGAATTCCTTATTACATCGTTTTAATAGAAATTATTATATTGTGGAATATCCATAAATTATTAAATATAGAAATAGACAGGTTAAATATCGAAATGTAAACAAGAATTATATTTGCATGTGTATACTCGTGCGTGGAAGGAGAAAAAAAAAAGAAATTATATAGTAGAATTCCTTTTTTCATACTGATCAAGAATAACGTAACTAATTGAAATTCAATATATATATATATATATATAAATGACGAATTTTAAATTACGTATTCTGATATTTTGCAACCTTCTCTGAGAGACTCGCATAACGAAATTAAATCAAAGCAGCTATTAATTAGAATTTCAAGTGACACTTTTTTAATAAGGTTTCTCTTACTAAATTCAGTTCACTCTTCTTCACTTCTTGTGAATTTCACAATTTCTATCTAAAAAATATATAAAAATATGTTTTTATTTTAAATAGACTTGCGACTTTTTCTTATTTCTTAACCGGTATATATTATAAAAAATTCGAATACTTTTATAATTAGAAGAAATAAACGACGATTAAAAATTTTCATTATATAATATTTCAAATGTTTTAAATCAATCAAATGCCGATATTCGTTCAATTGTCAATATATTAAATTTCATTGAAAGTTAAATCATTTTTTTAAGATTTATTAAATTAAAAATATAATAAAATTAATCTTGGAGAATAAGAAATAATTAAAATGAGACGTAATTAATGCAGTTCTTGCTTTCTAATTCACTATGCTTTCTAATTCCAAGTCAATGTTCAATCTTTTCAAATAAAAATGAGTTTAATGAATCACAAATATATTTATTTTATATTGGATATTATAAATATTTAAACATTGTAGATATATTTAATAATTATTATTATTTAATTATTAGATAAATATTAATCAATATTTTTACAGACTTCTAAATAAAAATTTCTAAATAAATTTTAAATTAATAATTATATAAATTATATTACTATATTATTTTTATATTGTTGTATTCGTTAGTGATCAATCATATGGAAATGTTTTGGGTTTTTTAAACATTTAAAAAACTGTAATCACATATCACATATTCTTGGTTTTCCATTATTAATAAATATATTATTATTATTATTATTAATGTTATTGTTACTATTATTATTACTATATTACTATTATAATAATAATAATTATTATTATTATAATGTATACATTATTCTCATTTATTTGCTTATATAAAATTAGATGTGTTAAGTTATGTTATGTTATGTTAGATGTCCCTTTAAAGGGGATAATTTTCTTTAATATTCTTTTTCTCTTAATTTCTTTAATTCTTAAATTTAATATTATACTTAATTTAACAAAGAATAAAATATATTTACGCAAAAACATTTTAACTTAATGTATATATTGTATTCATATCTTACTATCATAACAACATTTATTATTAATTTATTAAATACTTCTTTGTTAACTAATAAAATTGTAATATTCAATAAGAACGTAAGTATGCTATTATAACATATGAAATGAAATTTCAGTATATTGTACTACTGCAGATAATTTGATTGTAGATTTATTAAATAGATGAACTATAGATTTATAAATAGATTTACACGGATAAATTAATACATACTGTTCGAGATTTCATTGGCTTCTCTACCGTCGGTACTACCACCTATTTGTTTGTAAATTCTTTTTAAAAACATTCAACACGTTTATGACTGCCAGATGTATCCCAGCAGCCTATGAATATATTCAGAAAGTACGTAAAATATTATTTCTCTCTCTTTTATGACCATTTACGATCGGGATTTACTCGGACTACAACTCGAAAGATTTCGGTGGTCAATATGACCATCACGTGTCTTGCAATGCTAGCCTAGTAAAAACAATGGACAAGACATTCTAGGCATAAACAGCTTAGTTGCTATAGTTCGTGATATTTTCTTAACGAACCGACACAAATTGGAATTCATGAAAAATCCAGCCAGGTTTTATGACGTCACGGCAACCGCGCGATCCGCGGTCCAACGTTCCGAAGCGTTGCCACCACTTCACCTCCGACACTTCGCCCTTCCCCTCTAAAATGGCGTTGACATTACTTGCTAAGAGATCCAATGACAACAGAAAATTAGTTTTCAAACCATCAACAAAACTTCCCACTCTCAAAGAAATCTATAATGACGACCTCTACTCAAGGGGCAGGGTGAAACATCAAAACTAAACAGTAACGCGCCGCATGTCAGAATTTCTCGCAGCTATTCGAGGAAGGATCTTGAAGCTGAATAAAGTGGTTTCAATAAACGGTTCTAAAACACAGCGACTCGATAAAATTTACAAGGGAACTTCGTCCCGACGTTGATCAATAACCGGAACAATTATAATCTACTTCCTGGCTAGCCCTTTCTCCTTCGCTGCAATAGCGGCCCCGGTGAGACCAATAAAGTGCCCATCCATAGCTCCAGGTCCAGCTATCCAGCAATGAAAAAAAAGAACATACTGACCTCAACATTATCTAGAATCAATTAATCAACTCAATTTTATACATTTAATTAATCGTTCTTCCAAACCTCGCGGTATTCAATTTACGCCAGAATATTGCGGTCGCGCGGGAGCAAATCACCTAAAGACACTAACGAAAGAATATAGTTTTACTCGTTATAATTATAATTAATCCAACTCTCACTGTATTCATTTTACACCTGAATATTTGTGTTAATGTGGAATTTACACAAATCAAATAAAGACAATGTCATATTTCATCATATTAGATAGAGACATCATTATTTCCGTATATTTTCAATAAAGACAATTTACAGTATTAACTTCACCGTCTTCGTCTAAGCTTCTTTTAATCCTGCTATCACTTTCCATTTCCACGGCCGCCCTCTCCCTCCCCTTCACCACCTTGGGGTGAGTCACATTCGGATTACTTCCGACACACATATGTGAATATTAAATCGAATAAATAAAAAATTAAATGTTATTAAATAGACAAATAATTTAGTACATAAAAATATTGTAGTACATAAAATGACATACATAGTAAATAATTTAACAATAATTTAACAATATATTTCGTCTTGTACAATTGATTACATGGGATTAACATACATATATTTCGTTAAAATAATATAATTATTGACCCTATTCTTATATTCTTTTCACTTATTTCTAATTCATTTTCGTGCTTTAAAATAATAGTCGAATTATCACCATAAACACATATAAATGGCCCAGTCGGTAAATTAAGCTATTATTCTTTTAAAAATAGTCAATAACAATTCATTAACTTGGTTTAGTAATCATTAATTGTTAAATCTGCTGTTAAAATATTAATTGGTAAATCATAAATCATATTATAGTAAAATAAGTATAAATCATATATAGTTACTAGTAATAAAAAATTAACTTTATTTTATCTAAATATTTAATTCACTACTTTAATTTGCTTATACTAAAATTCTTATATAAATATATTAATTGTTATATAAATTCTTATAAAATGCTCATATAAAATATGTTGTCAAAAAAGTTCCAACTACATCAATTTATTTCATATAATATTGGCAAATTTATCGTATTAATATTTGATACACTTCGTCTTATAATTATTTTATTATCCTATTCTTACTAGTATTTAGTATATTTATAGTATTTAGATATTTCATTCATATATGCTTTATTATATTAGTTTTTTTCAATTTATACTGATGAATTTAGAGTGAAAATATGGTGGAATCTAGTATAGGTTACATTATTTTTAATAGTCATGATATAGCTTTGTAATGTATCTCATACTAGAATTCAGTAAATATTGCAGTAACATATTGATAATATAACATTATAATATAATTATTGTCCTATGTAACATTTATGTATTTTATCTTTGAACATTTGAGAAATTTATTTATGATATTATCTTTTGAAATTCGTGCATGTCACAGTTGATTCTCAAATGTATTCAAAGTTTCACCAAGTTTGAAAATTCTTATCATTTAAAAGTAAAAATATTATACATTCGATAATAATATTCGCGGCCATCAAAAGTTAATATTCGAATTTCACGCATGTAGATACTCAGATACATTTGCTGTTCATATATTCTTTGATTTTTATTATAGAAAGTCCATTAGTATGATACGTACAATAATAACAATGTATATTCTACATAGAAATATTTTTAATTTCTAGTAAATTTTGGCATTCTGATAATTATCAATTAAAATTAAGTTTCAGATATAACAGAAGAAACATAAATTATTCTAAATAAAATTAAAATAAAAATATTTGTTATGTTACTACCTAGGAAAGGTAGAAGATATTTTAGATAACGTTTTTATATAAATGAAGTCTGATTTTCAGTATTTTCAAATAATAAAATTGGAATTCACTTTAAGATATAATGTCTTCCACTTTAAAATAATACAGGTCAAATACTGCCAATTCAAATAAAAAAAATGATAAAAATTAAAACGACTTTATAAATTATTTAAAAAAAAACGAAACAGAAATCAGAATTTTAAATGACTAATTAACATATGTGCAGGTTGTGTGAGATAGTTTTATTTCCATATAATTTTTTTAGCATTTCAAGAGTGTTCACGGATTTACAAGTGTTGGTAAATTTTAGACTAACCGACTCTTATTTATGATGTATTGATATTCTGATGCTTTGATCTTCTAAATATACGTATTTTACAACTGGTAGTAAAATAAGTTTTTATAATAGTTGAGATTTTTTTATCTTGTGCTCTAAAAATCTGTATGAAATTTCAAATTGAAGAAGAAACAATTCTCTTACCTAAAGAAACGAGTCGCTGAGATATGGACGAAAGTATTGTACTAAATTTCCTATGCAAACAACCATTTAAAAAGTTTGTCGAGCATATATAAGGTTGGAGAATTTCTGGCAGCTATTCTTCCTCCAATAATATTTTTCATCTTTTTGTTTGCATTCCATTCGTAACTGTCGTTTTTAAAACAATTTGTAATTTTTAGAAAAATTTTTAATGCGTCTAATGACATAAACCAACTATATACGTAACCATTCTCCGCAGCTTTATCTTTTTTACCATTGCTTAGTCACTTATTATCAGTGAATTGCTTAATTAAGTTTTAAAATATACATTTTCACATTTAAAAAACTCAATCTTTTAATTGTATGAGACTGAGTCTTAGTAAGTTCAACATTGTTGCGTCCTCCTTGAATAAATAAATGAAAGCAAGTGTGCAAAAAAGTGAGGCTGTGATATGGTTTTCAATTTAAAAGCTTCCTGACTTTATGCTCATAAAATCTCCTATTGCAATACTTTAATAGTGAAATCGAAGACGGCGCACCAAAGCGGCTTTTTCTTCCTCGCGCATTATTGCTGGATTACGAAATGAAAATTCGGTTACAAACGGCAGCATCTGATTGTCGTTGGATAAAAATTTATTATTATTTAAGTTTATTTTTATAGTAGTTCTAATTCTACTATAAGAATTTTAGTTATTTGTCCGGTGCAAATTATTATAGGCCGTGTATCAGAATCAAAATATAACCTACAATTTTCAGATTTGAAATTCCCTTTTCACATTACAATTGTTGTAGGAATAATTTCTGTTATTAAATTTCTTATCAATTTGAAATTTTGTGATATTGTAAAATTTTAAATAGTTATATTGTTAAAGAATACAAAATTATAGTTTTAATTGATAAATCTTTGTAATAATTGTAAGCTTTTTCCATATTCTCCGTATTAGATAATATGATTATAAAACTGAAATATATATTTTACTGACATTTTTCAATTTCGTAGTTAATAGCATAATATATTTCTTTATATAAATTAATTTCTTTGTCAGTGAAATTCAACCAAACGTAAAAATTCTACATAAATCATATTATATTATCTATATTTTTCAAAAATAACTTATAAAATTAAAAATTACTTACTACAATAAAAATGAGCTTGTAAAATTCTATTGAATCAATTACTAATTTAAACAAAAGTGAAGAAGTGCCAATAAATTTGACTTGGGTAGAAATGATATCAAATAAAAAATATGTAATACCAAAAATGGAACAGGTGAAATAACTAGATCTTTGGATAATAAATAGATCGATTTTATAACATTTGTATATTATATGTTGTTTCAATAATTCTTCTATTATTGAAAATAATATGAACAAAGCTTTTTTAATATTTCTTTAAATGAAAAAAATAAAAACATTAATATAAAAAGATAATCAAATTTTGATTGTTAAACACATTGTGTAATTCTATTATTTATATACATTCAAAAAATTTTATAATAATCATTTTATTCACTTAATTTGTAATCAAGATGGTTCTTGTTTGAATAAAGTAATTTTCCTGGGATTCAGAATAGTCTAAGAATAGTATGTGTAGTTTATTCAAGTACAAATGAAATTTATTTAAATTTAAAATATACATGAAAAACAATTTTTATACTAATAATTAATTAAATAAGTAAATTTGATTTCTTAAGAAGTTCAGTTGACAATAATAATATTTCTATGATTTTAGTAAGTATTTTCTTTTAAGTATAATAAATTTAATTGGTACAATAAATTATTTTAACATTTCTGTAAATGTAATTTTCAAAAAATAATATTAAGTTTAGATAAAATTATAGATAATAATTATTATTATTTGAATAAAAGATATTTATGTATTCATACTTTTTAAATTAATAATATTAAGCTAAAATTGAATTATAGAACTAATATAAAAGTGTTTATATACTCAAATATTTTAGGGCAAATATAATAAATTTATGAATTATATATACGTGGCTCGCAAATGTATCATTTTATATTTTCATCAAAATCATTACTTTTTATTTTACAATATATATTATTTTTAAAACTAAAAATGTATTAGCAATTTTTTAAATAAATAATGAATGTATTCTACTTGCATAAAACTACTAAATTATAAAATATAATTTGTAAAAATAGGTAACTAATAAATAAATATAAATAAAATTCTATTCGTTTAAATTCTATGAAAAATAAATTAGGGTATAATAAATTTTTAAGTCAAATATTTTCTAAAATATGTTGTACACGATGAATTACAATTAATATGAAATTAAATTAATTTTAATTATATAACTGTAATACTCTATCCATACAGTTTTGAACATATTTTACATAATTTAAAATTATAATAAAATTTATAATCAACATTTTATTTAAAAATATTATCATTGTATGTAAATAATATAATGTAATGTTTTAATATAATTATCTTATTTATATATTTATTTTCATAAAATTTATACTGATTTACATTATCTAAATCAATTTACTAAATATTCATTATAGTTTTTATTTCTATCGATTTCGTATTATCGTAAACCTTTTCTATTTACGTATAAGTTTTAATATATTTTTATTTACGATCTGTGATGTAAAAGGAAAACTAGACTTGCTGTTATACTAAATAGAGATTACTAATTCTTACATATGACTTTATCAAAATTGTTATGCTTGCATTTATTGTTGATGCATTGACCGACTTAATTACTGAATTTTCCACTGTTATTTCTGTTACGCTTCCCTATTAAGATCATATAATTTCTATTTAAAAAGGAAAAAAAATAAAATTCTAACCTTTATACTCAATTGAAACATGCATGGTCATTATCAATATCATCCATTTTTAATTAAAAATTGTCCAGTACGTTTTACACGGTAAGTTACTCTGCATTACCAATAAACCAAATACTTTTGAAAAACTTTAAATTATTATATTAATTGCTGATTATCAATAAACAAATGTTCTATTATTTTTGCATAAAAAAGGTACAATTATTGTTTAAACAAAATAAATAAATTAAAATTACTTATCTTTAAATGAAAATATTGATCTAATTTTGTGAATTGAATAGCTTACAATGCATTTTTGGCGCGGTTATAAAAAAAGGATTGGCATTTCCGTATGAATCGCTATTGTTTTTTGTTTCTACGTAATAGATAAAATCACACGTGGGCACAACTATTCCAACGCATTCGCTCGTTACGTAGGCAGAAATAATGAATTTACCTTTGCATACGACTTTTCTGCATTCAAATGTCATCTCCATAATAAGAGCACATTCGTCTTAAAATATTACAAATCCGCAATCCATTGACAGATTAATCGATTACCAATACGACGGAACCTCTTATTAATTTATATTCCTCATGAATGGAAAACATTATTGACGATTAATTATACCTTTTAAAACTTCGATAATAGCCATCGCACAACATCCATTTATTAAAATTTCAAATATCAACAAGTTACTATATGCAAAATTATATATTATTTATATATGAATTATATATATTATATTTATATCATATTTAAGATATTTTAATAAATAAAAAAAATTTTTTAAATAATTGAATTAAATTCTGAAATGAATATTTTTTTAAAGAACCATTCTTTAATTATTAAGCTGTGTTTTAAATGAGTTTTTTTTCAAAAAGTTCAATATCTATATATTTTATTACTGTGATTAATAAAAATAAATGTAGGAAAATAAAATTTATTTTCACATAAATTTAAAAAATGAAGTATCTATTATTGAAATAAATATTTATAGATATATTTTATAATTAAAATCGATAATTTATTAATGAAAGATTGTTTTTCTTATCGTCGCTAAGAATTTTCTTTTATTTATATTTTAAATGTAAGAAATAATGTAATTATTGTAATACGACTAAAAATAATATTGAAGCATTCGAATATTTAGTGATGTTAAAAATATGACAAACTATTATTATTCTTATAATTTAAAAAATTTATATTAATAATATACTCATTTTATATTAAAATGTATATTATAATCAAATTTTTGTTTTCTTTATATTTAAATAATCAATATTTTTTTATAGTTTCAATGTCTACGAATTAAGATCCCAGTTTTTTCTATTTTTTATTCATTGAAAAGATTTTCTAATACCTATTTATTTTGAATATAAATACAATAATTTATTGTATTATATTGTATTTAAAACAATTTATATTATTTTCATCATAATACTTTTATATTTTATATTGTATATTAATACAGAAATTCTTAAGTTTATTTATAAGATAATTATTACATATCTCTTTCTTTAACAATATTTAATATTTCTGAATTCAGAAAATTTTGAAATAATTGTAATAATTGTAATAATAATTGTCTTCTGGCTTAATTTTTCTATAATACCCTATCTATAATTTGTTCTTTTTTCTCTTTTATAATTTTACAGTATATACGATAGACTTATAGTCTAAGGTTAAAATACAAATTTTATTTTATAAAAGTTAAGATTGCTAATAAACTTTGAAAATTATTAATACAATTCCTAATATTTATGAGGAATTTTAAAAATTCTAAGAAAATTTCTAAAATTTTTCTAATTAAAAATATTATAAATGAAAATGAAAAGTATGAAAAATTGTATATAACTATTTAATTAATATTTAGAATTAATATTGAATATAATGTATGATAATATACAATAGACGAATAAAATATTAATTCCTACTAATTATAATCTATTTATTATAAGTGATAATAAAATTTTATGTAATTAATGGTGATAGATAAAAATAATAAATATTTTTTTTTTTCAAATAATTATATATTACAAATAGTAAGAATCTTTCTTATAAATATTATACCAAAAGTTTCTAAAGTACATTAAACTAAGTTTTTCATTGAAATCTACTGCCAATATAATAAATAAAAAACTGATGCAAATAATATATTGCAAGTACTTGAAAATAAATAAAAAAAAATTTCAAACATTATTATTACTTTTGTGTTTGAATAAAAATACGTAAATAAATATCGAGTGATTATCATTATATTTAAATTGTAAAATAAATTTATGAATATATTGGTATATGTCTAATATATGTCTAATATCTACTGAAATTATACATAAATCACCTTGTAAAAAGAAATAAAATTAATTTATATGACTTTGTAAGAAATTAAATTTTGATCTTATATAATATTGAATTATTGGTTAAATAATTATTTGCGATTTTTATTAAATATTTGTTAAAAATTCCGTGGTAATTTTGCGAGATTTCCTATAGTACATTTATAGTTTTGGAAATCTTCTTTGAAGAACTTTATACCCCTCCATTGACGCTGCGATAATGTTTTACAAACATTCTACCTTCGAACTATTGCGATTCGGCAATAAAACTATCAATATGACCGCAAGGGTTAAGCGTGGAGATTTCTGTAACTGTCATTCTCAGTGACATCCGTACTAAAGAGATTCTTGTATAGTAATTACAGTGGCATCCACATAAGCCAGCATTCTCAGTGGCATCCATACACGTCGGTTTTCTTTAGTAATTTATAGTGTTATCCACACACAAACTTCATTCTCATATAGTAATCTCAGTGGCATACATGTAAACAAGGAGATTCATATAGTAATTTTTGTAGCATCCATACCACAACATCCAAGGTAAGAAGTCAAATTTTGTAGACAATAGTACCAATAGCGGTGATCAACTTACAACTGATGAGACAGAGAGAAACTCATTCCCATACAGAGCGGTCATCAATTTACAATTGATCATCGAGGCTGTATGAACCAATTTTACTTTAATGTGACAACCATATTGTATTTGACATCAGATTATTGTTTATAAAACTGTTTATCATGTTACATCAAGCATTGCAGACTCTATCTACAAATTCCCTCATTATCCCTTGATTTTTGCTATCTGCTACTCACACTCCACATCTTTGGGAGAGTTCACACTCGGGATAATTCCTGAATAATATCAAAGCACACATATATGTAACACAGTCACTCTTGTAAGAATAAATCATTATAAAATACTTATTCAGTTACTTAAGCGATTGACTACATGTGCACAGTTGAGAAATTGAGTCACTGACATTATAAACCAATGGTATATAGAGATGTTGTCTTTAATCTGTATGTCACACAATATCGACCACTGATTTAAAATGAAACCTACTCTCAAATGATATACAACGAAAAGTGTAGGAACTACAATTGATTCAATTTGACTGTAATAGCTTATATATATATATATATATATATATATATATATATATATATATATAGGTTTATTGGTACATTATAATATATATTTCCAAAACAATCAATTTTCATTAACATTATGTCTAAATGTCAGATACACAGAAATTAAAATTTTTATATTTTAAAAATATACATATAGAAGAACTTGCAATGAAAGTATATTTAATATTATAAATATATAATGAAATATAATTTTATTATAATATTTAATAATAACTTAAAATATTTAACAAACGATAATATTTAATGATAACTTAAATAAAAGTAGGCATATTATTGAAAAGCCAACAGCATTTTCTTTTGAATATAAAATTTTAATAATACTAAAATTTTGTGTATTATTTGACTAGATAAATGAAAATAAATATAAGAAATCCGTAACTAAATTTCAAATTTTACTCAATATTAAAGTTATTTAGTAAAAAGTTCAAGAGATGAGGCATAAAATTAAAATAAAATTATTCTTATTTGTTTTGTCTTTATATTGTTTTATTTCTGCTATTTCATTTTATTATTTTTAGAAACCTGTATGTGTGTGTACTTGTTAATATATAAAAAAATTTAAGTATAAAAATCTTGAATAAATTAAAAACAATTTTAAATTGCATAGAGGTACATGCTATAGATAATACTTTATATTTTAGGTACTTAATTAATTAATTGGACAAAATATTGTTGATGTTTCGAACTATTCCAATTTCATTTCATATATATTTAATCTATATGCTAGAATTAGTACTATTCAAATTTTAAAAATCTTTTAAAATTGACAATATTTAAAGTCTGTATTAATTATGTTTACCAAATAATTAACTTCTAAGTATCTTATAAATTATAGTGATGCATTTTATTGATACTTTCTTAGAAATAAATTATAATACCTTATTCATTTTAATTTTATTTGAAATGTATTGATTATAATGATTTTAATTGTAATAATTGTTATGAATAGTACAGCCCTCCATTTTCCTTTTAGCACTTATATATACACACACATACATACTGAATTCGCATAGGCAGAAAATAACCTTTTTCGAATCTGAAAAATTATTGTAAATATTCAATCTTATTTTCAACGCTATAATACTCCTATATGAATTTTATATATATTTTATATATATTAGTATTTATAGATACTGTGAATAAACATACAGTTATCTTATAATTAAATTTATACAAATAAAACAGAATTGCCCTTTTAATGATTGAATTCCTAATTATTTGTAAAATGTTTAGTATACAGTGAAAAGATGAGTTCAATAATTATATAAAATTCTAATATATCTTCTAATATAAAATTCTTATTGTATTTCTTAATATAATGTACTTAATATGGAATTTGAATACATTTTTTATACAAATCATGTTACTATTGGTAATATTAGGAATTGATTTAACAACAAATATAACTCAAAAATAATATATATATATATATATATATATATTTAACTTCATAAACTTTTAACATATTTAAAACAAATAAAAGTTACTGTTCGGGAATTAACCCAAGTGTAAACTTTCTCCAAGATGTAGTGAGGGAGAGGTAGATTGTGAAGGGAGAGGTGCATGACAGAGATGTTATTGACTGAACCTTTTTTGATTTATGGTAACTGAAATTGCTTTTATTCGGTAATATATGAAGATATGTTGAGCAGTTATTTAAATACGGATCTAGTATTGAATATTGTATGTTGAATAAATGTTGAGTGATGCGTGAAGGTAGGGGTAATATAAATATCACGTTATATGCTTCAAGGATCGTGGTTTTTTTTTGAGTGTGTAATCCCAATATTCAGTTGTAAGCTGAATGTGGTAATACGTAAATTTTTATGCAGTCTTGTTGATAAGTCTTAGTAGTTTTAAATCAAAATGATCGAGTTACTTTAATTCACAAGATATCGGCAGGAGTCAATCTATAAATGCCGATTAATTTTCTGCAGATTCTGCCCAGTGAATTAAATACACTTTTAACTGGAGCTGCCCTGATGGTCGTTTGTGTATGATTATTTGTGCTGGCTGTTATTGTAGGATTAAGTGTTAAAGTTTACATTTATTTCTTCGAAAAGTGTAACGGTTGCGGAGCGGAAAGTCGATTTCTGAATTTTAAAACAATGAGTTTTCTACTAAAATTCATTCTATGAAGAGCTTTGTGAAATTTTAATGGAATTTCTAACAGTTACTAAAATATACATTTTAGTAAATTTAATATTTCATTCTATTAAATATTACTGCATTGCTATTTACGAACGTTCATCCACTTTTTCATATATTTAACATTTTCTTACAACGAGAGATGTAAGTAAAGCAATGTTTCAACGGAAAATCTCTTTCATAAAATCTCCGGGAGCATGAGGCCGAGCAATGACACGGAGCAATCCACTCATGAAAAACAAACTACATTATGTTGAAATCTAGCTGCTCACATACATACATATCAAAACGTAGCAGGCATTACAGAATCTAAGTATCTCTTTTGTTTTTAAATTACATAATTTTGTTAAATCTTATTATTTCATTAAAATCTTTTAATTATGAAGATTCTAGCAATTATCTTCACAAATCTACTGTATTCATATGGTTATTTGTCTGAAGTATTTAACTGTATTTTCATTATATTTGTTATAAACTATATCTATTTTTATTAAAAGCGCAAATGTTGGAATCAAAGTAAAATCAATATAATGCATTCATTATATACATCTTATTATTACCTTAAAATGAAAAATATATTATTTTACTTTAATAACTATTTATTTGAAATAAAAGATTAAAAATAATATTTTTTAAAAAATAATTATAATTTCACTTTTTAATAATATATATTTTCTGAAACGTCATTCCAGTAATAAAATCAATTGTATATTGGGAAGTATGTCTTATAAAAATTATAATGTAGTTAAGAAAATATAATTAATAATTTAATCAATATTTAAAATATCTAATTAAATATATATGATTCTTTGTTTTATTATATATTAAATAATTTAACTATTGTATGAATAATACACATTGTAAAGAAACAGTAGTTTTATAGAATATATATACATATATATAAATCTTTTAATTGATTAGTTTCAATATAAAGTTATTTTATGCAGATAAATATTTAATATTGCAATAAAATATATTTATTTTAAATAATAGTTCATATATTCATATAATTAAATTTTTAAACATGTTTATGAAGTTAATATGGCATAATTACTTTAACGTTATGTAGGTATTTCTCAACATTAATATAAAATTTTTAAATATAAATATGCTGTATTATCATAAATCACTTATTTGAAATAAAAATACATTAATCTTACGAGATTATCTATAGACTACTGAAATTGGTATAAAAATGTGTATATATATATTTTTTATTTTAAGTTATAATATTATATTTAGAAGACTTTTAATTTATTTAATTACTAATAACAATAAAAAACGTTTTCATCCCTTGTATTTTATATACTGTAGTTAAATTTTTTCTTTCCAAATTATTATATAATGATGAATAATTTTAATAAATATATGATTTTAGACAATATTCGCGTAAAAAGTAAAAAAATCAATATTTAATCAATATTATAAGAATGATATTTTCTTCGTTATCAATGGATATTTAATAATTAACTGATATCCTACAATGAATCCATTGCTGCACTTTATTCCAAGCAACTCGAAAAACTAATTTATTAAAATGGGAAGAGGCTTGAACAATTTTCTAGTTCAATAATTTTTTTACAGAAGGTAAAATTTCATTTTAAAATTAAATTTTTTGATTACTCTAATTAATATATTTAAATAACTAAGTTGTGGAATAGGAAACATAATATTGGTTAACGAACACTTGATACAAATAGCCTTTATGCTATTAATATTGGATATTATTTTATATGGAAATATTTAATGAAACGTTGCACTTTTATTCAATACAATAATTATTTTTTAATATAATAGTTACGTATTATAATTGAATTATTATAAAACTGAAACAGTTATGTGTAATTAAGGATGGACTAAGTGCAAGTATGAGTGATTAAAATTTATTGTTAAAGAATTCGTCGTCATCTCAATCATTAACCAAGAATATATAAATAGTAATATATTATATAATATATAATATAACTTATATTGTATTCTATTACTTACTAATAAAATGAATTAATATTAAAATTTTACATTATACATAAATGATTTATTATGTGCAATCCTATCTATATAAAAATTATAATATTGTTTAGTTGATAATTAGTTTATATGAGCCAATACGTTCTATATTCATATTACTAAACTTTAGTTAATATAATATTAAATCATAACTTAAAAGGAAACAAAATATTTGATTTACTTTGTCATTTACATAGTAAAATATTTTATCATCGATGTACAAGACTTAAAAAATGATTTTTTTATTTATTTTAGTTTTGGGTGAAATCAAGGTCAAATATAACATTATAATACAGATTATTTAGGATAAATGTACTAATAACAATGCATAGTGCATAGTGAAATTTAACCTAAATATAGTGAAATAATTCCATAGATAAAGAATGAAAGAGATCTTAAAGAAAATCAGATAACTCGACAACGATGTACGACTCGAAACGATAGTGCGTGTAAAATTACGTGCATTTATAAAACAATATGCCGGATAATACGTAATCTAGAATAGCTATTGGAAGATTAGTCTTTATTATATGTAACATTGCAAGTTCATTTTACTGTTCATTCGTAATTTTATTTTATTTTATATACAAATGATAGCCGAATATTTGTCAGAATCATAAGATTACTTTCAAATGTCACTCTATTTAAGTTTAATTATTATTTTATTTTATAGGTGTTAATTTAAGGTGGTAAATTTTTGCTTTAAACTTCATCAAAGCTTTCAAATAATTTCCCATAAATCAATTAGGAATTTACAATGGAAAAGAGAATTGAATTGCAATTATATTGATAATAACAAAATTTAGCTGAATTAAACACCATTAAAATTAATAAACATTATTTTTCAAAGTAAATAATATAAGTTATGACATTAATTTATAATATTTAATACTTTTCAATTGATTAAGTAAAAGTTGTTTGTAATTAAAAGAATCTTGCATATAAAGAAAAACTTCCTTCATTATTTTTAATATAAAAATATATCGCATATTTACGACTGGTTTTAACTGGTAAGTGAAAAATTTTCTCAAATACATAAAAAAGAGCGTGTTATTAGGCATCATATCAGAGATGGGCAGAACGATAATTGAAATGAAACGTTTTATAAGAATTGGTAGCTTAATTGGAAAGGGATCTATTAAATCTCTAAGGTACTTATCTCCTAATGATACAATTCATCGCGTCCACTTCTTTCATAAGTAGATGCATTAATTTAATCCTGAGAATATGTATAATACATAGAATATCTCATCTTATGAAGTATTCGTTATTCAAGTTCTAAAATAATTCGATTGATTTTCTTAAATAAAGTATTTCAAATATTAATCACCTTAATCATTGTAATATTCATTTGCTTATAATTGCCATCTTTACATTGCTTTAAATTTCTTATAAATATCTCTCACTATCTTATAAAAGCATAAGAACTTTTTTTTCCTAATATTGTTCTTTTACACACTTTTAAATTATATTCGATTGGGAATTTTTCTGGCGGGTAAAGCACTTTTTGCTATAGCAGTCCATATTCCCCACGGAAGCGTGAAACTCTTCGTAGTCGCATTTTTTAAGTCTCCAGATGCAAGTGCTTACCCATTTCATCTAATTACTGTGTATCTTTTTATGATATTGTCTGAATAATTTTATTTAACTTAATGTACTCAAGCTTGAAATCACATTTAAATAGAGTATCGATATTTCAAGCGCAGTACGTACGCCCAATGGATAATTTTATAAAGTCATTAGCGAATGTATAATACATGCTATGTTTATTTGGCCACGTAAGTATTGTTCTCAAGGAATACGAATACTATTCACAGTATTTCTATATTGTTTTTATTTGTTTTCTCCTTTTTTCCTAATTTGGGCCTGCATATATGCATCGAGTAATGACGTCATTGTTTTATTGATTTTTGTGAATAGCTTTTGTAGTTTTTGTTAATTTCAGACTATATACCTGGCACTCCGGATGTTACTAAATGTCCGTAGAGCTTAGGTCATGTAACGATTCTTACTCTCCATTACATCATGTAAAGGTGCAATGAAATTCTTGTTATAATTTCTTGTTCTAATAATACGTTTGTGAGTATTGTTTTTTTTTACACGTTGAACCCTCATTTTCATCTTTGAGCATATCTGTCTGCTTATTTATGTAAAGATTGCAAAACATTAATTTCGATATTATTTAAGTAATGGTACAATATGTTTATAAAGCATAATAAAATATGGATAATTTAAATGTGTTTCATCAATGATAAAATATACGTACTACTAATGCTATGATATGTCTGTGTGTGTGTGTGTGTGTGTGTGTGTGTGTGTGTGTGTAAAGCATGTTATTATTATAGAAATAATGGAAAAAATATTTGAATAATAATAATAATAATAATAATAATAATAATAATAATATTGAGAATGATAATGACGAACACGTCAACAATGATTATACGATAAAATGTCAGTCATTATTTTCTGTTTTTGCCTTGGTGGTAATGTGCTCTTGATTTCACTAGTTAATCCATATGTTGATTGTGAGTAGCAGTCCGTGGCAAATGCATACAATATCAAGCGAATATATTTGTTTGCCGTTTTCAGGAAGAGGTACGAGCTGTAAAGTGTATACAAGTTTGTATGCGTCAGGAAATTATGGGACGTATCTTTGGATGTTCTGCATCCTACACAACGAACAGCTAATCCAGGTGAAAACCGCCAAGGAGAATTTCTAGATTAATGCTATTATTTAAAGCTGATATTAAAAATGTAACGTAATTACAGACATATTTTATTATTTAAAAAAGGTGTACTTAAATTTAATCTATTGAATGTATTTGATGATTGAATGACATATAGTATTACAGAAATATATATATCAAATACTTCGATAGAACATATTGAATTAATAAATAGCTTAAATATTGGATTAAATTAATGACTTAAAATTAAATTAAATTAATAAATAAAAAGTAATAAATTAAAATGTATAATTTCTTTTTTTACAATACATTATAATAAATATAATGATTCAATAATAAATAATTATTATGGGATAGTCGCTTTAGCATGCGCGTTGATGAATTATGGTTTTTCAAACGTTTGACCAAATTGTAATTTAATATTTAAAAATGTTGAAACGTTTTTTAATAATAAACATTAGTATACATTGTATATATTTTGGTTTTATTTAATAATTATATTGTACATTTCTACTATATATATTCATTAGAATACAAATACTAGACAAATATTCAATTACTAAAATTAATTGGTTTATCGGAAAATTTATTATTAAAAAAAAAAACAGTATTAGTATTTATGTTTATAAACAAAATATAAATATTTCATCATAGACATCAACAACTAAAATTACAAATACTTTTTAAATTAAAAAAATTAATTAATTTTTGTTACATTCTTATTTAATCGTTTTAGAATTGTCAATTTCAATTTATGCAGGAAGGACTTTAATAAAGATTATATAAAAAAAATTCTTTACGAAAATATTTTTTTATTGTATTTGGAAAATTTTCTACGAGATAATATAACTTTCCTTCCAAATAATTGAAAATTTTTTTTTTATTGACTTTCAAATATTGAGATGCCATCTTTTAATTTTTAATATAATTTCTTCAATCATTTTTTCAATGCATTATCCTGTTTTTCGTTTTTTATAAAATAATTATTTATATAAAATTTATATTAAATATATATTTAGTTTATTTTATATACACTAAAATTTAAAAATATTTTACAATTATTAAAAATGTATTTTTTAAATTTTACAAAAATGCTATTTATATTAAGTAATAATATTTAAATTAAGTAAGTTAATGCATATATTTGTGGAAATTTGCTAATACAAAGGACTTTAAAAATTATAAAACAGACAATTTTTATTATGCTTAAAAATTATATATATTAAATAGTTATAATAGTGTTAGCTAAATCTAATTATTAATAATTATAAATAATAATGTTTATTGTATTATAATAATAATATACAATCTAATAATATAAAATTTAATAGTTAAAGTTTTTGTCAAATTGTATTGATAACTAATAGATGAATTGAAATGTAGTATTTAAAGCTGATTATAATCGTAAAGGCTCAATTATTCTTCTTTTCATGTTCCACATGTTTTAAAAACATTTCAGATGTAAAGAAGAAATATATAAATATATAAAGTAAAGAGAAAAATATTATATTGCTTCGACATATTTTTACAATTTATAAATAATAATATGTTAAATTTAGCTAATCGGCAAAATTTCATTAAATTTTTATGTATGAGCTATTTATTATAAGAATATAAATATTAAAAACTAGAATGATCGATTGGTATTTGGAAAAGCGCTATTTAAACTTCTAGATTCATGCATGAAACTGAAACTTTTATGGATTTATCAGTTTTTAAGTTATATATTATTTATACAAAATGCGTTATTAAAAACTAATGATATTAAACATTTCAAAACTATTATCCATAACCATAATAAAATTATATTTTGTAAAAAATGACATCTATAGTCAGCTTATTATTACATCTACCGTCAATTACATAAAATTAAATTTAAATTAGTAATTTAAGTTATTAAAACGATTTTATATAAATATAGATTTAAACTCGATATTATTAATTTACGACATATTTATTTAAATTTTCATATTATTAATAAGTTATTATAGTTTAATTGAAACAAATTTGATATCAATTTTGTATAATTCATTTATTATTATTACTAATTATATTAAAATGAATTTAAATATATAAAGAATTAAAAAATAATGACATCTTCAATCTATTTTTAAATAACTTGTTTCATAGAACAGTTAAAATTTGCTATTAAGATTAGTTTCAATTGTAGATTGGGTTATAATTATTTAAATGATTGAATTCAAGAATTTGTTTAAAAAACATCAACTGATAAAGTGATTTTTTATATTTTTACATTTAACTAATTCACCATTGGGTGAATTACTATAATATAAGCTTACTACTATCTTCTTATTAAATAATATTTAAAGATAAGGTGCTATTTAATTGTTACTAAAAGTTAAAAATGACTTTATAATTAAATTTATAATTTATAATTTACAATTAAATTTATAATTAAAGTTTCGTTTACATAAATATAATATATATTCTTATGATTTACTTTGTGCATTTTAATATAATGAAAAATGTAAAGATAATTAATTAGTTGATAAATATTGAAAATACAGAACATAAATTTATGTTATTTAATTTAATACCAAGGTTTGTATTTAAGTCTTAAGTCTTATCTAAGACTTAATACATATGCATAGAGTGTATATATTAAAATTTATTATCACAAGTACTATTAGACTATTCAACATAATATTAATTTAAGATATTAAATTATATTATTATATATATTTTATCAAATCAAAATTAAAACGAGAAATAGAAAATAAAGTTATTAAAAACCGACGAAAAAGAACAGATAGATTTAGAAATTAATTAGATTTCCTAGAACCGAGAATAAAAAATTTTCTCGGTTTTGAATATAAATATTGCATTATTTAAATAAGAAATTGTATTATTTTGAATAGTATAATTTTATTTCAATAGATTTTATTGCTACCATTTTCTTTAATAATTTTGTGTGATATATTATCATCTTTATTAGTTTAATATAAGTAATTTACATTTATATTAAGACTAACTTTACATAAATTTCAAATCCAAATTACATATAAAATAAAATGAATAATATAAAAAATAATTGACTAATAAATTGGTAGAAAAGAAAAAAAATTTCGGAACAAAATAATTTATATTTATATAAATTATTTATGATAATTAACAGAATAATATATTAAGTTTAAAGTATAATATTGAAATTTTGTCTTTTGCAAAATAAATACATCTAAATTATAAGGATTTTAATCAGTAAAAAATTATTGTATAATTATATTTTTTTTTAAGAATAACTACAAATATTTTTTCACTTAGTTTTTGAATAATTATCAATTAAAAGAAAATATTTTTATTTCATTCAAATGATTAAAATGTAATTTATGTAAAAATATATTATATACTATTCTTGATTGTCTTATGATACATAAAAAATTACTGTTGTGTATTATAAAAAATATTTATACTTTAGTAAATTATATTTTTTATTATAAGAATTAAATTAACACTCTTTGTAAGCAAATAATTAATAATGATAAATTGAATCAATCAGACCTTTCAATATACATAATATCAACACATTTGTTATAAATTAATTTTTTTATAAATGCATTTATGATTTCTTTTATAATGAAAATCATTTAGTAAAAACAATTTTTTGTTCGAAAATTATGTAACACTACATCATGTTAATATAAATAATAGCATAACTATAAAATTTAAACCTAAATATATTATTGATTTTTTATTTATTATATCATATAAATACATTGTTGATAAAAATTTAATTCTTTTAATTATAATTAATTAAATAAAATTTTAAAAACTATATAAAATAAAAACTAAAGAAAGTTTATTTATATACCTAACATGTAGGTTTCAAATAGATGAAAATAAATAACGAATACAGGAAATGTCTACTCGTTGATGCATAATTTATACTTTCTCTTCCTTGTTTCACTTCCTCTCCTAGTCCAAAATCCTTATCAATGTATGTACATAATTTATTAAAAAATATTTTCTAATAAACGTTATGATTTCACAAAGTAAAGTGTTGCATATGACATATTTTAAGTAATAATTTAGTGTTTAATTGATTATTTAATACATTGATAAATGTGGAAAGATATAACGTAAACATAATGCAATTGAAAAATTCCATTATAACAGCTGGAATATTTCTTAAATATCAATATCAATGACTAGATTTCTTGTGTAAATATTAACAGAAGTTAAAAATGAAAATTCTACTGTAGATTAAATGTAAGAATAGAAATTTCGTAATAAATCAGATCCAAATTATTTGTACAATAGTGGATTTGATGACATTTGAAAAAAAATTGTAAGTACAATTTAGTAAGCATAATAAGACTTAGTATTGGAAATTCAATTATTACAACATTTTAGGTTTGAGCATCTTTACTAATATGTGCAATCTTATTTTTCTTATTTTTTTAAATTAACATAATGTTAATAATAATAAAGGGAATATTATTTAAAAATTATTCATAGTTAATAGAAAATTTAATCGTCAGTATTTATCGTCAACAACAAATAATAAACTTTTATTTTGTGAAAATTTAAAATAATTATATTTAAATATATGCTTAATCATAAAGATAATATTTATGTATTAAAGTTTTGAATAGTTCATAGTCAATTGAATCTTCGAATAATCTCATTTAAATAAGAAATACAATATTTTAGATAATCAACGTCTATATATCGACAAGAGAGAATAATAATTCACTATTTATTCAAACGAAAAGTACAGTTTAAAATAAACAAAATAAACAAAATTTAAATACACGATGTGAATAAATTTTTATCATTTGAAAAACAAAATCGAGTACAACCATTCAAATACGCAAATTATTTTTATTTCCTCTTTCATTAAAAATTGAATAGATTCAAACAAAAGATTGGTACCTAATAGACCAAAATTGATCGAACCATTTCTGAAATGAGCATTAACGCATCAGATTACGTATACTTTTGATTACACGCGTAAGAATCAACATGCGCGTAAGCTCGCACGTGTGACGCTTGCTTGCATAAATTTGTCCAAAATTGCATCTTGTTTCTTTAAATTTTGCAAGAATATTCTATCAAATTATTCATAAATGATAATATTATTTTACGAAGACAAAGAAATGTTTTTATTTCGTTGTGTCTAAATAACGAGTTTCAAAGAGAAACATCTAATTTGTAATACTTCACTTGTAGTAGTGTATAGAATTCTATTGACGATCGTGAATCAAACTTTATTTTAATATTAAACTTTTATATTTTATATTAAAATACAAAATAATTATAGCGAAAAATACAACGGAACAAGAAGCGTGAGGTACTACTCAGTATGTAATAACACGCACGTGGATTTACGAAATCGCGCGCATTTTCCGCATTGGTATTTGTGGGGAGACAATTTTCCCACGTGGTACAAGAACTTCCATATCTTATTAAATGTTTATGAGTGCGAAAGAGATAGAAGTATAGTAAGCAAAGCGATGGCATACTATAAAGGTGGATACGTTTTCGATTAAGAGCAAATTGTACCCCGACCGTGAGCCGATTAATAATAGTTCTTTTGTTATTGTTTAATTGTTAAGTGCTTTTGTTATTAAACTATTACATAAAGTTCACTTGAAGTTTTGGCAAAGGAATTGTTGACGACGGTGACGACGAAAACGACGATCGAAACTTAACGAAAATTAAAGAGAGTTGCAGAAAAATAAGCGAAATCCACCATGGCGCTTTCTTTATTTCCACGTAATTTTAACGAAGTGCGTGTTTTTGACGACAAGTTAGACGATCTGGAATTTATGAAGAAGCTCATCGATTTCGACAACCTTAATGATCCCTTTCATTTACTTGATGGAGGAGATCTTGTTAAAAAGCAGAGAATGTGGATTGACAGAATTCCAAGAGTTGCTCCTCATTACAGTGCGTAAAATTATATTTTATTATTATTACTGGCGGTGATTAAAATTTATTTTCAAATAATTTTTCTGCATTCAAATTAAAATGGTTGAAACTATAATATTTGGATTTTTTATAAAAGTAAATAAGTCTCTTTTATTCAATTCAGTGTATAATCGATTGATATTAAAAATTTATGTAAAAAATTGTTTGAAAGAAATTGGTACTAAATACATTGAAAACAAATATTTTAAGAATTAGATAATTATTAAATAACTAATATCTTAATAATCTCATAAAATATTTTCTACTATTTATATTATTTAATTAATCGGATTTTTTAATTTATAAATGCATTCTAAATGTACTTTATAAAATGGAATATAAAAGCTAATAATAAAAGAAGATTATTAATTAAAATCATAATCTACATATAAAATTATTTTTCAGCTGTGAAGAGTAATTCGAATTCTACTGTTATAAAAACTCTTGCTTCACTAGGTGCAAGTTTCGATTGCTCATCAAAGGTAAAAGATAATGATTATAAAGAAATTTTACTTTTTAAAACTTTGCTGAAATTTTATTAAATTTCAGTTATTATTAATTTATAAATAAACATTTCGAATTAATTGATTAAATTTTATTGTAGCAAGATATTATGCATGTAATGGCTTATGGAGTACCAGCTAACAGAATCATTTTTACGAATCCCGTGAAAACTCCTTTGCAGATCAAATACGCTAAACAAGTTGGTATATTGAAATTGTCTGCCGACAATATGTGGGAGTTAAGAAAAATAAAGGAATTATATCCCGAAGCTAAGTAAGTAATATTTATATGTTAAGTATCTGTTATTTGAAACATATATATATAGTAAAAAATTTATATACATAGCTAGGAACTAGTTATAAATAATATGTAGTTTAATATTTTGTTTTAATTTTATTTTTCATAAATAAGATGAAAGAAATTATTTAACATTGAAATATAATAATAATAATTTATTACTAAATATGAAAATAAAAAGATTTAGTTATTTTCGTAAAAAAGCACAAATAGAAATATAAGATTTTATATGAAGGAAAATATTAATTTATTATATAATCTCATATTAATATTCCAAAGTAATTCTTCTAAACATATTAATATTAATAATGTTCTTAATTCCCTAAGTCGCAATTGTTAATTAATTAAATAAATTTATTTGTTAATTTATCGTTTTTACCACGAAAAATGAATGATTGAATTCAATTATTCTTTAAAATTTTATACTTAAATATATATATATATATATATATATTAAAATTATATCGTGCAAAACATGCTTTTGAGATTTTGGAATAATAAATCAGAAAGGATAAATATTCGTTTTTATAAAGTTTCGACTCTTTTTATTTCAAGAAAATCATATTTCAAGTTTTACAATTTCAAATCATAAATTGAAAATTATTTTAATTGTAAGGCTATGTATATATATATTTTATAAATTTTGAAATTTGCCGTATTATAAAGTATTTGTAAACTAGATTGAATTTATGAAACTTATTTATTCATTTGTAATTCTTAATTTACAAAATACATATTGTATTTCAATTTATGTGTATATGTATAATTGCACTTAATATTAAAATGAAAAATTATATAAATATAAAATAAAAAAAGATCTATTGCAATAATTAAAAAATATATATGAATATGCAAAAGATTTTGAAAATAAAAAAGTGTGTTTAAGAAATACTGTAAAATAGTAAAAAAATATTTATTATAATTTTTAAGTAATTAATACTTCACAAATTTAGTAAAAATAAAATTAAAAAATAAAAGTTATGTATTAAAATATGAAAAATAATAATATCTTGTGATTTAGAATATTATTTGAGAGTATGAGAGCTTAGTTAATAAAAGATTTAAAGTAAATTAATATAAATTCATGAGCTAATAAATTTCTGTAAAAATCATTCAAATATTCGAGGTAAAATCTAGTTGTTTGTGAAACAACTTATAATCTGTTCGTATCTATAAGTTATTGAAGCTCGTGAACGAAGTTGCTTCATTTATTGTCATTGAAAACTAGAGTGCATTAAAAAAATTAATATGTTTTATCAGGTGCTTATAAATGATTATTTTTTTTACTTTACAGAGGCATATATAATGTAAAATTTTTTTAAAATTGTTTAGCTCCATAAATGAAAGTCTTCATAAAATCATGCATTTAATATCAAGGCTGAATTGTAATCAAAATGCGTTAAAAATTAAAAATTTTGCTCCTTGATTATATACACTTGGAGTAATGTTGTAGTAGGCATACTTTGATTAATTGAAGGATAAGCATAAAACTTGGTTAAAAAGTCTAACAGGGAACTAGGCCTCGAAAAGATCTAAAGCTTGGCGACGAATCTCCAAAGTTCCTCCTCGGCTATCAATTAGCGAAAGCCTGTCGATTAAACCATCGTCTCATTCTTTTTCGTTCACAGAGTCCTGATTCGCTTCCGCTGCGACGTATCGTCATCGAGCAGCAGCCACAGCAGCGGCACACTAATAAACACCGACGAGACTATTCGACTGATTCGGGCCTGCCGCGACCTTGGGCTCAATCTCCATGGTTTCAGCCTCCACGAATACAATCCGTCCCGCGAGATTCTCGGCCTTAGCCGGGGCATCGATGCCTGCAAATACCTCATCGACGTGGCCCGCACTGTTGGCTGTCGCGATGTCCAGCTGATCGACATAGGGGGCGGTATCCCGAGCAGCCTCGATCTCGAGCGCGATGAAGTCTGGTCGTACTTTTCCCGGCTTCAGAAGTTTTTCGTCTTCAAGGAGCTGCTCTTCGAGTACAAGCACTTGATTTTCTGGTTCAACGATTACTATCGCACTAGTTGGAATTATCGGAAGGTCAGCAAGTACAGGCGGGTCACCACCACTACCTACAAGCGTACCTCAGCCCTGCCCTGGTGATCAGCTCGGCGTCGAGGCGTGGCTGCGTCGAGCACGACGATGCTGTTACGCACGGATTATCGATTTGGCCGGAAGGAGGGAGAGGACTGGGAGACTGTATTACTGCAAAACCTGCGGTTCGCTTAAGATCTTCGGCAACTATTACAATGCGATGGTCTTCCTCTTGATGATCAAATCGTTTTCTCTTTTTTCTCTATAGCTCTCAGTCTTCTAACGAACAATATATAATAATAAAATAATACCCCTTTTTACGTAAATTATAATCAATTCCAATCTAATGTTTCAATAATTCTCTAACGCTCTCGCGACGAAGCTGTTTTTTTTATTTATTTTATTTTTTATTTTTATATTTTTTCTTCCAATTGAACAAAATTTTCTTATATATTTGTGACAATTTTAAAAACCAGCTGTCTCAACTAACGCTTTATTTAATAGTAAAATTAAAAAAAAAAAAAGATATATATTACGCCAACTTGTAATTTTTACAATATACATGATTGAGTGATTTTATTTAAAACTTAATAAATTCAAAATTTCATAATGGAATCTTTTACAATCCTTGTTATTGTATACGAGTATAATTATTATGTAAATTAGAAATATAAAAAATAAAGTTTTTGAAATCTTATTTGTTAAATAATTATTTAATATATCTATACATTTATGTATTTAATACCTTTAAATCAAAAAAAGATCATTTTTTATTTCCATAGTTAATTAAACACTAATAATTCTCTTAATAGTTCTATATCATTTAATAAAGTAAAATATTTTCTGTAATATTATTAGAATTATAGAATATTTTTTCGCCTTTGTTGAGAAAAATCATCAAATAAATAGTTTTACCAAAATATTTAACTTTTTACAGATCAATAACATATTAGAATAATTTTTCATTATACATCAATTTTAAAAAAGTACCGATCTATTTAACTATTAATGAAAATAAATCGATATGAGTATTAATGGAATAATATTATTATGAATAAAAGATTCTAGATCAATTCTAGGTCAATTGTGAGCAAAATGATTTAGAAAGGTAGATTGAATTTAGCAAGTTAAATAAAATTTCTTTTGATCTATTCTTTTGATAATTATATATAGTCTTACGTAATTATGTAGAAATATCTAATTATAAGCTTTCATATAAAAATTTAAAGAATAAGTCTTTTTTAATTTGAAAAATTACTGTCTGTTTATTTTTGTTAAAGTTTATTAGTAATAACTTTGAAATAACTGCTTAATTTTTTAATAAATGTCAAACATTTATTAAATTATACATTGTATAAATTTATTCATAATCAATTAATTATAGAATATCAATGTTTAAAGAAAATAATGATTTTTATACAAGATCTTTGCATATCATTCATTAATAAGAACGATATTGAGAACTTTAGTGAGCATTACGGTTTAGTGATGACATGCTAATATAAAACAGTAGAATTACTCGAAGGAAATCATTTTTAATTTCTAATAACGTTTTAAATCATTAATAAAAAAAACAGGCTCCTTATATACTTATACTAAAATAAAGATGTTTAATTTGATAGTTTCGATTAAATATATATGAATACGATGACAGCAAGGTACTTTATAAATAATAATAATAATAATAATAATTTAAGTGGTAATTTAAAAATTGTATAAAGCCTTAAACCAGTGCACAAATAGAATATCGTAATAATTTTTATAAAAAATAAATTTGCCTGATTATTGTATTCACAATTATCAAATATTTACAACTTAATATATAAATAATCAATGAAATTTTAGTAACTAATATCCTATTACAATGGGTATTTAATTTTTATAAAAGTATTCAATTACTATATTATTTATATCACTTATTCATAACCAATGAGAATGAAATATTTATACGTATAATTATAGTTATAGTATAATTATAATTATAGTTGGACTTCATGTAGTCTATAAATTTAAATAAAATAATTATATTATTAAAAAAATTAATATATTTTAAAATAATTTCTTTAATATATTTAATAAAAACTTTTAATATACCATTCTTCTTTTTTTTTATGAGAAAATAATAATTCATTAATTCTATATGTTTATTTTAAATAAGAGAATATTTAATGTATAGGTGTAAGTATGAACATTAATATGTAGACATTCCATAAAAAATTTAATTTATTTAAATAATTTTTTTAATAAAAATATTGTATAGAACAAAATACTTGTATACATATTTTGGCTATTATTCTATTGTCGAAGCATTTGATTTAGGAAAATTAACAATTATATGTTGAAAGATATCATAGCTTCAAGTGATCCACAAATCAGGCAGATATTACATCATATTGGCCGTCATAGCAGACACTTATCTACATAACAAAAAGTTGACAATCGAAATGGGAACTAAGAATTATACCTATTACTTGCTCGATTTATTTTTAATCGGGCAAATTAAATAATCGGATTTTATTTTCAACTATACGACTACATTCAAATGCTTTTGTATATAAAATATAATTCAAAAACAGTTCTAGACGTCCTATTAAATTTTTCCAATTTAAAATTTATGTTTATGCTTTAGAAATTCATGTACACGTATTTACCGTAATATAAACATCCTATTGTTATAAGATGAACAAGTTTTCGTGTTATAAATTAAAGTTTCAAATGAAAGTGCGATTCACTACATAAATTCAAGAATTAAATAATTGTAAAAACTCTTTATCATGAATCAATAATTAAAAATAATAAGTTTAAAACGTAAAAATTCAATATATAGCGATATTTTTAAAAATATTTTATTATTTTCTCGAATTACCGTTAGATAACAATTTGACAATTTAGTTTATGCACTTCAATGTAATACAAAAACAAATGTAATTAGTGAACATTGAAAATAACATCGTATACGTAATTTGAATCAAACATTGTAATACAAATTGTAGCGTCAAAAAATTTACTGTACAGTTTAAAAATTATTTATTCAATAGAGCAAAGGAAGCATTAAAAATATGTTCATATAAACTATATATTGTATATTTATACATTCAGTATAATATATTATTTTACTCTACCTATCAATCTTTTATCTATTTATTCATTTCCATTTACACAAATTTTTTAATAAAAATAAATAATTATTTTAAAATCACTTATGTTGTGTATAAGACTGATTTTTATGTTGTATGTCATGTTTTACTATTTACCGTACCGCATATAACTTCCAAACAGAATAACTCGTACAAAAACTTATGTTTATAAACTCATTTAAATGTAAACTCAACATATTCATAAATTACGATTATTTAAAAGAAAAATTAATTGTTCATTAGAATAAAATATATTTTTAAAATTACCATAATTTGCTGTTAACATTAAATTTATTAATAATTTTACTTCGCTATTTTATAAATTTAAGAAAAGTGGGTCTGACGGTGAACGATTTATAAATAATTTCATTTTAATTCAATAATTGCAAAAACAATAAACAAAGTCAATATAATATTTTACTATTGATAATGATTTAGAATGAATATAACTCTGAATTGTTTTACAATCTTTAAAAGAAATCAAAATTTTCTTTTGTCATAAAGTCAAATCGCTGAATGTTATTTTACTTAATACTTTGAAACGTGTTTCTGAATCTGCAGCGAATATCTCGTATAACAATTGTTGACGAAAATTTGATTGAGTTCATGGTAGGTATTCTAGTACTCATATTGCACGTAGAACTTGACTCTGTCAGCTTTCGAACAAAAAAACCGAGTTAATCTTTTGCTTTGTTAATAAAAATTTATTAATGTTAACATACATCCTAAATGAATACATTTATAATGAATAAAAATTCTTTTACTATATTATATTTAGAAATATGTTTATGACCGTGTAATATTGCACTTTTATATAAAAAATTTAGTATAAAAATATTTAAGTTTAAGTCAAAAGATCGATTTGCGATTATGGAAATATTAATCATAATTGATAATAACAAATACTGCTTTTTTATATTTTGAAAATGCATTACTGAATATTATTTAAAAATATTTTTATCAAGTTTAAATATAATAAATACTTACTATGTGTACGTATTCAATTTCTAACACATAATTTAAAAATTTTTTAAATTGCATCTTCAATAAAAATTTATTTACAAAAATAATTATTGTTGTAATCGATAAAATTGAATGTAAATTATTTAAATAACTGCAGTTATGAAAAAGATATTTTACGCCAACGTTTTTTAATAATAAAACTTTATTTTATCTAATGATAAATGAAATTATGAACCTGAATTTTGATTGCATTCTGTACTTGTGATATGACTCTCAATAATACGAGTTGGAAGTAAATAAAAAGCACTGATATAACGTACTTTCACTGTGTAAATTTTCATTAAATTATTCTCATTGAAATATTAAAGCTTACGATAATAGATTCCATTGATTGCACTTATAAAGCATTTCCAAGCTACAATAATTCGATTAAATGGATGCAAGAGTTGTCCTTGATTAAAATTGACTGCAAATTATAAGTATTTTCAATAGCGTTCTTTGTACTATAGTATACTAAAGATACTATATTATAAAAAAAACACGATAAAATAATGTTTATGTTAAATTTTAATATATTATATATCTGCCAAAAACAAATTTTATCGTTAATTACTTTTTTGATGATTCTGTACAGCTCCTTTTTCTTATTTGCAAAAATAGATCTGTACATAGCATCGATCTCATGGAAAATTTGTAAATACATCTGACAAAGTAAAAATAAAAATACGTCATAACTAAATATCTTCTGTTTGCATTTATTATTATTACTTATTAATTATTATTATTATTATTATTATTATTATTATTATTAAATTTATTATTACATTACGAAAAATATCTTTTCATTTAAATTTTATCTAAATTTTTCTTTTAAGATTATTACATAATTCTAAATATCAACCCAAGTAATATTAAAAAACTAAATTTAGTAAAATTTACCTTTAAAACAGTTACGCAATAATTTTATCAAATTATATTAATAAGAATTATATCGCGATTTAAACAATAAAATTATAGTACGATTGGTCGATTATTAATATGCCCCTTCTATTTTTATTTATAATACAATAACTTATAATATAGTAATTACATAACTTTCGATATTTATAAAAATTAGGTTTAAAAAAAGCTGTTATTTTAATCGTTCAATACATCAAAGTATCTTTATTGCATCTAATATATACAAATGTAAATGTTTATAATAAAGTAATAATCATATAATTATATTTATATAAGATTTTTAACTTTATTTCTGTAATAAATTAAAATAACTTCTTAATAATCTAAATTATATGTTACATGTATATTAGTCCTTATAATCCTTTTCCAAATGGAGAGGCTTGATTGGTTGTAAAATAATAAGCACCTGATCTAAAAAAAATTAATACAAATTACAGAAAATATTTTTAATATTTTGGAAATTTATAAGAATATTATAATTTAAATTAATTAATTAATAAAAAAATTATAATTCGTATAATCTTGTTAAGTTTTCTTAAATATATATATTTGTTATACTACTAAATATTTCACATGATTTATGCTTAATTGAAATATAGTATAATGAGAATTAATTGATAATTCCAATTCAAACTGTTTTAATCGAGGAAGTTGAGTGTTAGATCAAACCAAAAGATTGTATGATTCGAGTATACACAATTATTAATAATGTTTAATGAAAATTTTTATATTAATATTTCTAATAATCTTTGATAAATTTTGAAAAAGACAGTGTAATATTGAAATATACGTAAAGTGATTATGGATTAATAAACATCTTTACTCGAAAATAAGAATTCTTTTAAGATACATGATATGCTATATTACAGAGATAAGGATTTAAGCATTAATTTAATGTGAATTTCGATAAAGTAGTAAAAATATTAAGCATACTTGCAAAATTTAAATGTAAATGTGTTACTGAATCAGCTATTTGAAATATGATAGAAACTGAAATTTAAATAGTTACTTGTGAATATTTAAGAAAAATAATATGCAAAATATAATTTATATATGGGAATATAAAATAATCTTTACTGAAACAGTTAATCAAACAAAATATTCGAATCATTACATGCAGAAAACGTTTATTAATTTCAATTGATAATTGATGCATACTTTTTATCGTATAAACGAATTAGGATATTTTATATCATCAAAAAATAATCGTTTCATATATATATGCAATTGAGCAACTATTGACAATTAAACAGCTATTAATAATAAAGAATCAAATACTATTGATATAAAATATATAAACATGAATTTTAAACTCAGTTCTTTTCATACTACTGCACTCTTAAATAAAAATGGTTTAAGTTAATAAATTATACTTGAAGCATAAGTTAGAATTTTAAAAAATATTTTATTTTTAAAATAAAAATTTATGTCGAATTATTAAGTAGATAATTAAATATAATATTTAGTTGTATAAACTTAGTTCTGTATTTTTGAGTAATATAATAAAAATAAAATACAAATAAATGTCAATAAAAAATATTAAGGTAAGTCTTATTACAAATAAATCATTCTACAGATTATATATATTTTATAAATAATGCATTAAGGATGTATACTTAAAAAACTACGTATATTCATAGTTTATTTATTATTTTGAGTTTTTTTCAAAATGTATGAACTATTAATATAATATTATTATAATATGATATATATATATAATACGATATAATATTACATATTATATTGTATTACATATATTATTTAATATTTGAAAACACGTTTAATGCAAGATAAATTATTAAATAGTTGTATCAGAATGATGGATAATTAATCTTACAAAAATTTTAAATATTGCATCTAATAAATAATCAACTTCATACTAAACAACACTATTCAAATAAATCATAGAAAATATTCGGCCTTAATATATTTAGATTTAAAATACATATTTATGTATGTATTTATTATGTATGTACGCACACACAAACACCCACACACAATATATAATTATTATGTAATATAAAAGTTTTATATGAAATGAATTTACAAGTTTTTACTCTATATTTTAACTAATTTAATATTTGATTAACAATAAAAATTACAGTTATAGAAATCCATTGCTTTAAATCTAATCCATTAATTTAAATAAAACCAAATGTTTACTTTTTGTTGTTACTTCTGACATTTTAAAATTTGTATTCAAAACATTATTAATTCTAAATTAATTAAATTCTATTATATTTAATAACAAAGATAAGTAATCAATTATAATGCCCTTATTAAAATAACTGTTAAGGACCTCGTTATTCACTTTTTTTATAATTTTAATGTTTACATTTTTTTTACATTGTTTACTTTTTTTATAATTTGAATGTTTACATTTTTTTTACATTGTTTACTTTTTTTATAATTTGAATGTTTACATTTTTATACTAAAAAATCCCTTTTTATAAAAATGTTCCTATCACAATAGAAAGATCAAAATTTTTAATATCGGAATTCTATTCAGTAATAAATACTCAACGTGTGTATTCACATGTAATTTTATACAGATTTTAATATGGATATCGAATACTATTGGTAATTTTTTGGAATTTTACTTACAGTTAAGTAAAAAAATTGTTAATTCCATATTTCTCACTTTTTATAGGATAAATTTCTTAATATATCTAGAAGATGCTTATTTTTTCTAAAGTAATAACTGATAAATCAATAAGAAGATAAATGTGATTTTTATTCAAATTCGTATGTTTTAAATAGAAAATACTTTAAATTGTTTGAAATTTAACTGAATATATTATTTTCTTTGTCCATTAAATATTATTCATATAAAATATATGCATCAAATAGAACATGGAGATGTTTAACTAAACAAGTATTTAAATATAATTGGTTAATATCCCATGTTTATTCAAATAAAGAATAAAGAAGGAATTGATGCAATGAAATTGTATTATAAATCCTTCAAGATGTTATACTTTTTATCTTTTTTATCTTTTATTTCATCTATTATTTATCTTTTATTTTATCTTATTATAACTCTTTCTCTTAATATATGTCTGCATTTTTCTGTGTTGGAGAATTTTATTTATAACATTTATAACTCAACAAGTACACTTAGGTAATACTATTTATAATTACATACTGATTATTATTTATTTTCCTAGGTATTTCTTTGTTAAGCATTGTAATACAATAATAATGAGTTTTAAGTTTAATATACTATACTAAACATATCTTTCATTTATATAAAACAAAAATTAGTAAACTTAAAAAATCACATATATTTTATATATAACTTTAAAAAATATTTACTTTTTCACAGTCATGGAATATCCAAAGTAGGCAACATCGTTTTCTTGACATTTGTCTGCCTTAAAATCTTCAAATGATGAACATGCACGACTCGGAAAAGCCATTTCATTTAGCACCGATTCCGAATAGAATCGCCATGACCTGTGATGACTACACATACCTGTATATTTTATAGCAAGGAAAATGAATATTACTATTTTAAAAATATTAGCAAAATTTTGAAAAAAAGGGGTATAAAACATAAAAAAAACACTGGCTACACAATTTTATTTAGAACTATAGTAAATCTAAATATACCAAATTATTTGCAATAATTTAGTTAATATATATCAATTTAATTATCATTTGAATTATATAATATAATTTAAAACTTAATAAAATTTAATAAATTTTAAATAATTTTAATTTGTTCTCAAATTTAATCACAAAATTTATTATAAATTTAAAATTGTTATTAATTATTTTTATTAGGGAGAAGGTCGATTTTTATTTATATATTAATGTTACTAATGTTGAAAATGTTTCGTATTAGGATTTTTATAGACTTATCAAATTTATAAATATTTAGAAATGTCGACTATATGATTCTATAATAAGATTCTATCTTCAAATTATCGGATTTATATTTGAATACGAATATGGTTTTTTTTCGTAATATTTTGAATTTTATTTAAATTTGATATCAAACAAATATAGAATAATCAAAACTTTAGGCAATATATCATTATTGAATTTAGTGCGCATAATCTTGTTTGTAATTTTTATTTTATTTAGTTTTTTTTATTTTATTTATTTTAAAGCGCATAAAATATATACAAATGTAATCAAAATATTTTATAGCTTTAAATTACTAACATTCAAAATTAACATTGATAACCAACAATTTGAAAATTTTCTTAAAAAATTATTACTAAACAAAAGATATCGTATTTGCAATATTCATTAATAAAACAATAGCTTATTCAATTTATGTTTAAAGTATTAAATTTTAGCTATCTACTTTAACTTTAATTTTATCAATAGAAAATACAAGATTTAATTTAATCTAGTTCTTGATCTTATTGAAAAGAACGTGGTATAATAAATTTACTAGCAGAAATCAAATTGAACTATAATTTTATTTACATAATTTAGTCTAGTTAAATGATTAATTATATTGAGTCAATCTCTTCGTAAAACAAATTTAAAATATTAGACTTTATTAGAAAAAAATATTCTTTTATAATGTTGAATAATGTATAAAAATTTATCTTGAAAATATAAATATGTATTGAAAGTAGTTTCAATACAATTATATTATATAATATTATATAATTATTATTGCTTCTTAACACTTAGAGAATCAAATTAGTATTTTTAAAATTGTATATGCTTAAAAAATTTGTTGTACTTCTCGTTAAAAATAATTTAAAAATTAAATAAACATAGTAGATATATTAATTCTCTTGAAATATACAAGAATATGGGTTTAATAATGTAAGTTTGCTTTGTATAAAATATTATATATAATTATGCTAAAATTCAGGAATTATACGATTCTCTTTCCTATGGATTTAGATAGATAAATTTGTATATACTTATACGTAATTATATATATATATATATATATATATATATATCAGTAAGAATTTTATTAAATTACACTGTTAATATAATTTGTTTGATAAAGAGTTGTATATTTAATAAAAATTTTAATTGAATAATGTATTCAATGAATTTGGCATTCCAGTAATTTTATTTCGAAATTCACTATATTTTGTCTTATGATATTCTATTATAATTGGATTCTAACAGATAAAAATATTATTAAGCAAAGTGCAATGGAACAGTTTTTAGCGTGGTTTTAATTTAATTGATATTTTAGACAATAGTAATATTAAATAAATTCAATATTTTTCAATATTATTGATGTACCGATTGCTGAACATCCAGGCTGCGGTCTAATGCCCCCATTAGCAAAGAAGTCAATACTTCCGGTCCTGGGATTTGCTCCATACATACCACCATCTGTGTGGATCACATCGACTATTTCTGCACTTTTGTTGTCTATGTGCTCGGCGTTGAGCTGGTAAAACAGAGGATTCGCGGGATCTAAAGCTATAATGATGGTCGGTCAAACATTTTTAGCTGAGAGAACTAAACCTTATGATTTATCTTAATTTTATATTTCCAAAAGTATTGTTTCTGTTACATATTCATAAAAATTATAAATTTTAAAGATTAATGAATTTCTGACTAAATTATTATACTAAATAAATCGATTATAAATCTACAATATTTTTATGTGTTATTATACGATAATAACAAATATCATAATTTGACCAAAGTAATATGATAATTTTCTTTAACAAAGTATTATTGAATTCTTATTATCGAAAATTTAAATAATGTATTAGATAAGCTTCCCGAGTCAGGTATTATTTGTAGAATAACTAAATTACAAATATATTTTTTCGATTAAATGATTATATAAATCTTTAACATAAAATATATGTAATTAATAAAATATAAAAATAATGTGTGTTCAGTTGCGTGTGCTTGTATATAATAAAAAGATGTACGTAAAATAAATTATTAAAATATATTAAACAAATATTATATTAAACAAATCCAGAACAGCCTGTAAAATAAAAAAATTGGATTTAAAATTTCCAAATCACTTAACTTTAGCTTCTGATATATACTTTAGTCGTTCAATATTTCATGGTACAAATATTATGGAAAACCGTTGTTCATTGATCTGTTGTAGCAACACAAATTACATTTGATATATTTGCAACTAAATAGTCTTGGACTTTAATCTCATTATTATATTATGATACGAGGTGATGTTTTAGTTAAAATTTTAGTCTATTATCACTAATACTTTACTGATCGAAACCAATTACTTATACGATAACAAACCATAATATTATTTTTTATTCGCGGAGATTTATTCTTTGCAAATTTTTAGTTTTAATAAAAAGTGAAAAAATTTGAAATTAACATTATCGACAATTTACTAATTAACATTTTCTTGAAATAAAAATCATTTTATTTCATATTAAATCATGCAAAAATTAAATTTTACATAATTATTGATTTGTATAAAGTAATTTTTTTTAAGTTGATTATACGAATGTTGTTCTACCTCTTGTAAGTCTCATATGAATTAATATTGATAGATATAACAATCATTTATTAGATTTGATTCCAATTTATTTTTATATTTAATTGAATTCAAAATTAGTTTTTGCTAATGCTTTTTTAATTTCTTATATTACTTTTAATATTTTTAATATTCATTTAATTTTTTTAATTCTTATTTTTACCATAAAATTTTAACTCAAATTTTTTTATATAGATTTTTATATATATTTACTGTTAAAAATATCCTATGGTAATAAAATATTAATACACCTATACAAATTCCAAGTAATTATAAGAACTTTGTCATGTCTTTTGATAATAACATATTTTAACCTAAGTGATTTAAGAACTTCATTAGACTTGAATTATAAAAATTCATGAAATTGCATAAATTTGAAATAACTTTCAAATATTTACAATCTATTCATATATAAAATATAAATTATTGGATATGATTATAATAATTTATAATGATAATTGTTTTTTTAATAAATAATTTGAATAATGTATTAGGCATACCAGTAATTCTAGGAATAGTGAAGCTAAGAAACCGTCCCAAAAAGCCAGCTAGATGTGAACCTAGGGAGTGACTTACGATATGCAAAGTATCGACATTTAATATTTTAGCCTTTGCCAAGTCTTCTAGTGCTTTGGCCGTAAACATCGAAATCGTTTTAATACGTTTAGACAATATTGCATAATTTTCGTAAGAGAACGCACTCCAATCCAATATGACGATGTTATCTGCCTTCTTTTGTAAATATGCTGCATTTAAACAATTTATATATATTAATATTATTCTTAAAAAGGATCTTATAACTTTAGTATATTGAGTATTTGTATGTCAATAAGGATCTTAAAAGTTTATCAGTACTAATAAGAAAAATCATAATGAGAATATAAGTTAGTAAATAAGTACATTAATGTACAATTTATCTTTTTTTTTAACTAATTGTTAATTTTTTTTATAAAATGATTAAATTATAAATTTAAAAATAATTTGAAGAATTATATATATACATATATATCTTTAAATGTTAAGCAATTGTAACATTGATGATATATCCTTATAAATCAGTTTAATACGATACTGTTTGTATCAAATTTTTTTTTTTTTAACATAACTGGAAATAACAATTTTTTAAATGTTCATAAACAAAACCTAAATTACCTGAAAGAATAGTTTGGACACTTTCATTGGAATAATGTTCTATAAAGCCATGAATATAGAGTACGAAAGGTAATTTCGTATCAAGATGGTTTTTTAATTTAATTGAATCAGTAAGTGAATATTTATATAATTTAGCATTTTGCACTGATAATCTGTTGAAGACAATCTTTTTTTAAAACTGAGATAAAAAATTTAATTATATAATGTTAATAAAAAATATATGAATACTAAATCAAGCCTAAGAAAATCTATATACAAAATGAAAAATAATGCAAATATAAAAATTATTAGTTAATACAATTGTATAAACAAACTAAAAATCCTAAGAAAAGATAATTGCTTTATCATAATCGAAACATTGCTTGGAAAATTAAATATGATAGTATATAATAATTTTTACTATCTACGCTTTAATAAATATAAAATTTAATTTATAAAAATAAATTTTAAATTATAAAAATAAATTTTAATATAAATTTTAAATATAAAATTCTAAAAGTTAGTAATAATTTATACATACGACTATAATACTGATGTTATATCTTCTTTCCAAAAATTAGTTATACAAAATTTAATGATATCATTAAATATGCTTAAATTAATTATTCATAATTAAATAAAAATACTTACCCTTGATATAATATTAAGTTTATTTTATTTTGATAATCTGGAGCGATGCCAGAGATGCCTGTGATTAAAAATATCTAGTTAATATACTAAAATTAGATTAATAATACATAATTACGAATTTAATTCGATTTTTTAAATAATTCACGGCAATATTTAATGCAATAAATTAATGATAATAATTCAGAAAATATAATTAACATAAATTTAAACTTCAATTTTTAGATACGAATTAAAAAAAGAAAATAAATTGTTGAATGTTATAGAAGAAATTTTGTATTTAAATTCTTTTAGGAAAAACAAAAATTTTTAAAAAGAAGAAATTTTTTATTACTTATATTTTTATTTTCAGTGTAATATCATGCATTTTCTAACTACTCTATTCTAACTTCAGTGTAATATCATGCATTTTCTAACTACTCAGCTGTATCATATATATTGAATTACATAATACTAAATTTCAATAAAAATAAATTCAATTGCTTACAATCGTTGATTTTGTGAACAATTATTTTTTTACTTCGATTAGCCCTATAGAAAGAACGAATTACTTTATCTTTATGTAGCTATAATATTTGAGTATTAAAAAACAAATTTTTTTTCTTCTACATTTAGTTTAACCGATCATATAAAAATATAAATTTATGAAAAATTTATATACTCAAATATAAAAATATTAATCTTACTGTAAATTTCACTGTAAATATTGGCAACATTAAATTTTGTTAATTCATCAATTAGATGTAATTATGAATTTGATAATAAAAGTTTAAATTTGAAAATTCTCCAACTATAAATTGAATTATTTACAAACCATTGAATTTATTATTTTTGGAAAGTTGAATAACCTTAACTATATTAAAAATACCCTTTAATATTTTAGAACAAAAAAAAAACTAATTAATATTCGATCTTCAAAATGCTTACTGAATATTTGAAAGAATTTTTCACATTCATTATATTAAATATATCGATAATTTTACCTATTGCAGAGGTTAGAAGATCTTTAACAACACAAGAAGAAGGTAGTACTAATGTGTAAATGCATATGACAAACAAACACTTATAACTAAACATTTTTTCTTTATTTCTTTAAGGTATACACGCGAAATGAAATAATAAACTACCGTTGCATGCGACGTAATCCAATTGATTGAGCGCTCGCCTTATACGATGACCACATTATTCGAAACATAGTAAGGTCATATGCGTATAGTTATAAATTTCCGCTCCCACCACATGCAAGAAAATTCATATTTGTAAACAAACTTATTCCATAATTACCAACAATACAAATTACCAGTGATTTATCATGTAACAGCGAATTTTTCTAATTTAAGAAACATTTAAAATAATACTACAATGTTTTAGATTATTTTGTATATTTTTATTATATTTTTATTATATTTATAATATTATGGAGTATTTCACAAACTTTTTATTTTAAGTTTAAGTAATTCATTAACGGATGATTCATTCGTATTGATTTTTTATAGCGCTACAATTCATAGTTTTTCTTTATATTCTTCCATCTATAGAATTAATATAATTTATAATTATTATTTAATTAAATATAATTTAGTAAAATAATATAATAATTAAAATATAAAAATCCTTAATAATACATTTATATGACATTCATATAAACGTAATAAATTAATAGACTCTATACATAAATCAATAATAGACATGTAATATAAAATTACTAGATATTTGATCATTTTCATTCAATTCAAAGGATTTTCAAAAGAAATTATATATTCAAATACGTTTTACACTAGATAATAGATTAAAGAGGATCTTCAACATACTTACTCTTTTTCTGTCTGACAAAGACCCGGTTTTAATTTTTCGTTTTCCTGGGCAATTTTTAGCTCGTCGCCGCTAATAATATTCTCATAAGGTAATTGAAATATCATCGAGTTACGAACCTGTATACAATTTTTCATTAGATCTCATGAATTTACAATTAATGTTTTTTCATTAAAAAATATATCTTTTTTGCGAACTTAAAATTACTTATAATTTTAATTACATATATCATAGCAATTACTAAATAGTCATAATTTAATTTGAAAAGTATAAAATTATTTGTTAAAATGAGAGATAGGATAATAAAATTTTAATATGATAATGCAACTATTTTACTTAATTGAATAAAAAATTGTTTTAACATTTAGTCTTATAAAGGAATTGCCAATTTTCATATTGAAAGAAAATTATTGAAATTTAATTCATGTTTTCTTGTTAAATATAAAATATCTGTCAGCATAATGAAACAATACTTATTTGATATAATTGTCATATTCATAACAAAATATAAAATTATGAAGTAAATATAAATAATCTACAGTTTCTTGTCAAACTCATTTCTAATCAATTAAAATTAAAAAAAAAGAATAATTTAATTTTGAAATGTATCAAATCTTCTAAAATCAAATTTAAAATAGTTTTTTACTATTTTGAATTTTTTATTTAAATAAGCTACATAATAATTGCTAAAAGGTAAATAATGAATTTAAAGTACGAACACTTTCGACCTCCTTAAAAACTCTGATTAAATTTCTTCCAGCTAATTTTTCAAGATCCTCTTTACTCCATTCCGTCTCACCCTCTTTATTGGAATAAAGACGATCGAATAGAGCAGGATATTTAGAAACATCTTCGAGACCTACTGGTGTCCTAAAGATCGGATATTAACATAAATTAAATTTAAAATAAATTTTAGATTAAATACGTATTTGAAATAATAAAATATTATTCGCATTAAATAAAATAAATGTAACAAATTATATAATTTTTAACTGGATATAATTAAACCCAATTACATTAAATAAGAATATAATCGAATATGAAAGCATTCTCAATTTATTTATCATTTTGTCAAAAATATATGTTTTTGTAATATCGTTTATACATATCAGCTATTATTTTATTAACAAACATTAAAATTTAATTATATACTAAAACTTAAATAAAAGTATACACTTGAGTATATTTATAAATTTCTTTAATTAATATTATATTTTTTAAGATATTTTTTAAAATATTATCAGTTTCTATATTATAATTAATATTTGTTCTAACAGTTATAAATACTATTAAAAGTGTAAATATAATAATTATTTATTTCTAATATTTTTCAATTATTTTTAAATACGCATTTAATTTAATATAAACGAACGTATAAAAATTCTATCTTCTTTAAAAAAAAATTTTAATTCATCGCAACTTATTTTACTATCTAATTTTAAAATTTTTAATATTGTTATCAGAATTATTCTAAATATTATCGAAATCTTCAATTACAATTTAATAATTTACACTAATACATTATCGAACATCACCTATTTAGTTTTAGGTATACTTGCATGATATAGAATATAATCTCAAATAAGATAATTTTATATAATAAGAATAAGCTTTCTTAATTAATATAAAAATAAAAGAATAAGAAATATACTTACTCTGCAACACCATTGAAATCTGCACCAATTCCTACATGATCAATACCAATAATATTTTTTACGTAATTGATATGAGCTGTCGAAAAATAAAATTACCTTAACATTTGTATTAATAAAAACTGAATTATAATACGAGTTTAGTCTTATATTACAAGGTTTTCATTTATTTTAAAATAAATTTCGATTTGAAATTATATTTAAAATAAAATTTTAATTTAATGAAGAAGAATGTGCATATTTCCACAAAAATTCTAATTTATAATCAATATTATTTTAAGAAACAAGGTACATTTAAACTTCAATATGCATATCGATAAATTATAATTAACAGACAGTTTCATGTTTACCAACAACGTCTTCTAGCGTAGCATTTCTTGATTTATCACAGTTCACAAAACTATTATAAAAATTAATCATCACAATACCATTATTCATTTTCTGAAATAATAAGATAAAAAATATTTTGTTTAAATTTTTGATTCTTTAATATAAATTTTTATTTTTGCCAATATAATCAATAAATGCTTACCACTTGATGTAAAACATCATCGGGAACATTTCTGTAATTATTACAAAGTTTGAACACTGATGAATGTGAAAAGATAATTGGTGATTTTGAAATAGTAAGTACGTTGCGCATAACATTATGTGATACGTGCGAAAGATCAACCATCATTCCTAAGCGATTCATTTCCCAAATCAAAATCTATGAAATATATATGTGTATATATTTTTTATGTGTATATAATTTTTATATTTTATATAGCTCATTGCATGTTCACGATAATATTTAAAATTAAATAAATAATTTAAAAAGCTGTAGAATTTTTTTCTAAGAATTAAATTTATTTATTCATTATTTAAAGAAGAAAAAAGGCGTAATTCCATATTTCATTATTCAATATAAATAATTTGCTAATGTTGATAAATTATTTGCTTTTATGTCTATTTAATTTTAATAAATCTAATTGATTTCAAATGTCTTTAATAGTACAAGTCGATTTTATAATATTTTATAAAGTTTTTCAATAATTTTTTTATATATTTCATTGCTTGCTTTAAGAATAGCAAAATGTCTTATTATTTGTGGTAATATAAAATAAAATACATTTTTTTTAATTTTCAAATCCTATTTTTTTGAATGTATATTTTACCTGTCCAAATTCTGTAAGATTGTACATAAATCGATCATTTACTGTTGAGGCATCTGCCCTAGAATATTAAGCAATTGATATAAAATAATACAATGAAATAAATCTAAAATATATTTTCAAGAATACGTATTTAGAATATTTAGTAATAAATATCATATAAGAAGAATACAATTCTAAAATATTAAAAATAAAAAACACTATATTAATATTTTACTTTTATGTAACATTAGTTGACATTTTATAGCTGATAAATAAGAATGAATAACAATAAATAGAATAAAACTTTAAAAATATGTATAGTTACGAAAATCGTCAATCAAGGTTGAATCTAATTTGAAATATCAACTTTAATTCTTTACTATTTTTTATTCAATAAATAACAAAATGTTGAAATAAATTTTTCAAGATTCACAAACATTATATTTTAAACAAAATAAACAAAATATTTAATTTCCATCGCTAAACTCGATAAAAAAAAACCTGGCATTAAATAAATAATACTATTAACAAGCGGATGCATACAACTCTATGAATTAGTAATTATAAATTTTATATGGTGTACAAAACAGTAATAAGTTTGTAATTTTAAGTAACAGAGAAAAATATATATTCAATGATATGTAAAACAAGAATATACACATATATAAATGAATTATATAAAGTAATTCAAATCTTAAGTGAAAGATATAAAACATTTAAATAATAAGATTTATACAAAAATTTAATACATTATTTTATTGGTATATTTAAATTTTTAAGCTATTTAAAAATTTAATATCTAGGAATATACTAGAATAATAGACTGACAAGTAATCATATATTTATAGTCAATTACATATTAAAGAAATAAACTCTCGTATTTTTCAATAAGTTATATTGTATATGGTAGTTATATATTCAATAAGTTATATTATATATAATAAGTTATATGTTCAGAAAATCAACAATATTCTATATATTTAAATGAATAAGGTTTTTAATACCAAATAAATAGTTTTTAAGTATTTAACAATTGAAATTACAATTATTATATGTTAAATTATATCATAAGAATTGCTTGTCAAGAATCATAATTCCTTGGAAAATTAAATATAATAAGAATTATGAGTATCAGTTTATAAAAAGAACGCTTAAATAAAACAAAATCAATAATTAAATAATAATTACATAATTAAATGATATGAAATTATGTACTAAAATTTCTTAATTAAATGGTAATATTCTATAATCCTTTTTAATAAAATATTCATAATATATTAGAGTATAATTTTAAGATATAAAGTTGATTTAATTTAATTATATAGAACGCATTTATATATTAATTGAAATAACTAAATCCATTCTACAAAAATGTATATGTAGGTGAGATACATATAGATTATTTATATTTTGTCATTGTAACGTTGTTCGGGCGTTAGATGTTAGATTCAAAACCGTTCGATTTATACACCACCGACGCGCGGTATGACCACGTGCTAATCCGACCGGAGCGCCGGTAATTTATTATCGCCAACGTGTTATATCGGATAGTTAAGACAGTGCGTAGTTTCGTGTGATAGTGCGGCTTATCACCTTTATATTATCCCTCGTTTAATTATTTATACCCATCATACCTGTGTCCCGTTTATTAGTTTATTCATTATATTCTTTACTGCGTGCATTTTCGATCACTTTTATAAATAC